>JACZEN010000017.1:0-79517 GCA_024721215.1 Cheumatopsyche charites
AGTGCACATGGGGCATTTTCAAAATTGATGGCGTGGTGTGTCTAATTTTGATTTGAATGTTATTTTTCTTAGCAGTAGTGAGAGATTTTTACGAGTTGATAAAAAGTGTGTGCAAGATATCGCGTCGAGTACGAGCGACGCATCAAAATCAGCCGACCACTTATACTAATGCCGAATTGCCGTCTATGTTGTGTATCGAGTAGCAGTATGAGTTGCAGCCAAGCCGACAATAACAAAACGACATGTATTTGCGTCAACTGAAACTGGTGCATTATGCACATAACCATCGATATTGATCATTTTTATCATTCAATGTTTATTTACTCAATTATACCTATCATATGAGATAGATTTCGTTTCCGTCGGCCTTGGGTTTTAAATGGTCATAGTCTTTTAAGAATTTTTTTTTTCTCAAAATCAAAATTTTATGATCCGTAAACCTCCTACATGCAGATAATAATCCCTGAAAGTTTCGCGGCGAATGGATCAGCCGTTTCGGAGACTATAGGTAACATACACACATACATTCGTTTTTATTTTTTTCATCATGTATTATATCAATTACACAAGTCTTCAAGGTAAGTTACTGAAAAAAAGGTCGAAAGTGAAAATTTGAGTTTTGAGTTGGATGGGGTTAAATTGTCGAAAAATTCTTAATAATACAAAACGCATGCTTTTGGGCTCAAACTACTTTTAAAAACATAAGCAATTTGTCAGCTTGCCTAATAATGAAAAAAAGTTATTCTTAACTGGCAATTTTACTATGGAATCAGCTTCTGAACACAGGCAAAAGTGCACTATAGTCTAGGAACCGAGTACGAAAAAAAAAAGGTATCTTAGAAAGTTTTGAAAATAGAGATCGTCGCTATCTTGGAAAAATGGCTTTTAAAAACAGTTTTTTGACAATATTTCCTTTCCGACTCATTTTACGATGAGAATGTTCTTATAATAAATGAAACTAGAATGAATTTCCTGCAATTTATGATATTTACATTTTTTCGTAAAATAAGTAGTTTTAGCACACAAGCGCCACAAAGTGTACAGTACCAATGAATTAAACAGTGAAGGTGCTCTTGCGCTGAAACTAATGATTAAACGAAAAAATGGAACAAACATAAATTGTAGGAAATTCACTCAAGTTTCATTTATTATAAATACAATCTTATCGCAAAATGAGTCGGAAAGAAAATATTGTTAAAAAAACTATTTTTAAAAGCCATTTTTCCAAGATAGCGACAAAATCAGGAAAAACATGAGCAGGAAAAGTTGAAATTCGAAAAGAACATATCAATTTCTAAAAAGAATTTTCTATTTTCAAAACTCTACAATATCCTCTTTTTTTGTACCCCGTTCCTGGATTATAGCGCACCTTCGCCTATGTTCAGAAGCCGATTTCAACATAAAATCGCCAATTGAGAATTTTTTTTTTCATTACTAGGCAAGCTGACAACACGCTTAAGTTTTTAAAAATAATTGGAAACCAAAAAACATCCCATTTGTATTGTTAACACAATAACGGCGGGAATACGGTAGGTAGGGCGAGGATCGTCTCCCCCCTATCCCACCCTAGAGCGAACGATATTTCACATAGTCACACAAAAAATACTATTTTAGTTAAAATTTCATATCTTTGTTAAATAACAACGTATTGTGACATTTTTTTCAACATTGCACTCGACAGATTTAGTGGAAGTGATATATTTATCAAAAAATATGTATAAATATTTTCAAATATGTTAATTCTGCTTTTAATTTTAATATTAAATTTGTACACGTTCAGAGAGTAATTTAAATCAAAATTCAGTAAAATGATAAATCTAATGCAAAGACCTTTGAAGAAGATCGAAAGAGTTTTGTAAAAAATTAGTAAATTACTTTTTATAGCTAAACATTGAAAAGAACATTGTGTCGACTTTCTCTTTAATTTTTTGCATTTTTTTTAATGAAAAATGTCCTATTAGAAACCTTAAAAATCAATAAACGCAAAAAAATATTGAAAAAAAAAACTATATTGTACTTATTTTACGATTAACGCGAGATTTTGACAAATCGCACTAATACAATTCCGCCTTTAACGAGCAATCGAGGAATATCGTCGTAATACGATTCTTGCTTTTAATGTGTCAAGAGAATATTGAAAATTTAACTCCGTCTAACTCAGATCTAAAATTTTCATTTTCGACCCTTTATTTCTCACAACAGGCCTAGGCCCAACTCCACAAACATCATCAATCAATATCATGCACCATTCAGTGAAGAAAATTCGCCATTATGGCAAACTATTCCGAAGAGTAAATTAGTGTACATAGATGTCACTAAATAGTTTGAATTTGATCGAAACATATGAAAGGTGTAGGTGATGTGATCATTTGCAGAGCCGTTTCGTAAAGCGTTAAATTAACCCTTTTTTCGAATCAAATGAATCCAAACCTTCGAAAGAAACGACAATGTCTCCACATTATTTTTTATCAATTAATAAAAACGATATTTTGACACTCGCCAAGATAGGACTCGAACTCACGCATCCCAAGCATGCTGAATCGACACGGCATGCACAAACGATTTATATCGCTGCGCTATCGGCTGGCTAACTTATGATGAAGTATGTTTCATAATTGACGAAATAATGATTTAAGACAATCATGTTTGAGAAAAAAAAAATGAAAAAATCTTACTATTCAAAAAGTAGTGATATTTTATAGTTGCTTTGGCAGAATATTCGCCGAAATACTCGAAAACGGTTAAAAATCTCTGAACATACATGGAGTATTATCAGACACACACAAGTATGAGGTATCTAAAAAAAAGAGTGTTGAAAAAGCCGTTGCCGTTGGACCACCTTGTATAGAAACGAGCAGAGCCCCTTCGGGTTATTTGCACCCTCTCGCCAACCCTGATTATACTCCTCGTGTAATTATATCATTAAGTTTACTCAATCTTGTTGAGGTTAGATCGAGTCGCGAGAGTGCATATGCCTTGTAATATAATAGTAATAGTAAAGGATGAACGAAACCAACATATTACGTATGATCGAACATAAGATGCATGAATGCAAACACTAACCTAGATTTAGAGTCTGCCATGTTGCGTTTCGCGTTCGACCGCTTTCCCGCCAACTCGCGATTTGACACATGTGCGTTTGCATTACCATAACGCATCCATTCGCGACCATTGCACTTCCTTTAATATAAACCGATACGAACTGAAAATGGAAAGATTATATGTACGTACTCCAATTTTTATGATACATAAACAGAGTGGACCAGCGGATTACGTCAATATCTTTTTTTTTAATTAGATTAGGTTCAGCAAGTTGTCGTTTTTTTTATTGTATTTTGGCGATTTTTCGCTTAAGGTCAATGGGCTACGAAAAATATCAAAAAGATCGATCATAAGCTGAAGAAATGTTATAAATTCCAGTATACTCAAACTATGTAAAATATATCACGATGTCGCTAGACTGAATAATACATGTTGAACAGAAGTTAAAACATTTTTATGTGCCATTGCTATGATGTCAATATTATATCTAGTAAAATATCTATATTAATTATATACAACTAGCAGTAGTACCTAAGATTATAATTTTTGAGGCGATCTATATCTACCCTTGCTCACAATTTTGAAAATTCCAAAATTATCAATATTAAGAGAAATTCATGTACTAATTTATTGAAAATAATTTGAATATCTTTTGTTTATAATAGTTAAGTACTGATTTAATACATCATTGAAAATAATTCTTTAAGAAAGTTTTTTTATTTGTTTTATTAATACATAGTGTGTAGATGTATTATTGGAATTTTGTATGTAAAATTAATATAAGATCGGGTCTTATTATCGAGGATAAAAAATCATATTTATATCTATCTATCTATTTTCTACATAAATAAAAACGAATGTATGTGTGTTACCTGTTGACTCCGAAATAGCTGATCAGTTTGCCGCGAAAATCATAATTTACATAAAAAATATTGAAAAAAAATCAAGTCTGAATGAGTAAAAATATTGTCCAGCTGTTAATGTGTAAAAACGAATTTCCGGTTCGAAAATAATTGTTTCCGAAAAATTAATTATTATTAAAAACGAAATTAAAATTAACTCAAAAAGTAAAAATCAAACAAACATATTATATTTCGGTTATTATAAACACTGTACACTGTAAAAAGTAAAGCGTAATCGACGTCTTGCTTGATATAACCGGTTGTTTGAAAATGCAATATCGTTCATAGTTAAATATACGAAATTTAACTGGGTAAAATCGCATGCGATTTTACCCTGCAAATACGACGTTCGAATTACGGAAGAGGAAAGGGGAATGGGAGGGGGGCAGTTCAGTCAGTCTCGTCGCATGTTGCAAACGTCACTTGCGAATGAATTTTCTCTCCTGACTGTAACTATATAATTGCCTGGAATACGATGCGTTATTTGAATTGTCATATAATTACATTTTCTGATCATATTTCTAGTATATTTCTTTTAATTTAGAAATATAACGCATTTTGAAGAAACATAACCTCGAAACATGCGCTCAATGTCAAAATGATCATTCTCTCGTAAGTTTATTTGTTATTATTTTTGTATTTCCAGATTCAAAAAACGAGTCACTGATATATAAAAATCATACATATCACCTCAGATCGAGACACTGAAAAAGATGATGTTTATTTATGTTCAAAACTATGTTGTAGAGTTAGTTTTATAATATTCATATTGTGTAATTACGTTAATATATTTTGTATATCATTATATATAATAAATATAAATTTTTGAAAATTGTTTTTAATTTTATTATGTTTTAAACAACACCATCTATATATATATTTTATAAGCTTGTTAGGAAAAAAATAAATAAAATGGTTTGAATCTCGACTAAGAGTATCCCCACCACTGTATTTATGGCAAGCAACTATTGAGAGCTGAAAATACATAAATTGTAACTGACCCGTGGATTGTTTGATATTCGAACTGTTTGACGATACAACCAAATTTGGTTTGATATTACGATTTTCTTTTTACAGTGAACAAACCATACAATTTATACGATCAATTTAAAGTTGTGTTAGTCATTATAAAAAAAATGTCATTCAAATTTCGTAATATAATTAAAAAAAAAAATTAAAATATGTCGGTTCCAAACGTGTTAATTGTTCGGGCATTGAAGGGTCAGAAACGAATTTTCGGTCGATTCGATCCGATTCGTACTTCGAGACGCGACAAAAAACAAAATGGCCGAAAACTATTTGTTTTCAAAAATTTATATTTATATTTGAAAATGTAAACAAAGCGGACGGCGGTGGCTTGATATTCGAAAATGCTACCTATCGATAATCAGCGTTAAGGGTTAGATTTGTATGAATATATTTATACACAGATTATTTTCCGAAATATCCAGAAGATACGGAAAGAGATCTTATTGCATTGGCCGCAAGATCCAAATTAACATATTCTCTTATTTAGTTTTGCTCCGCCTGAATTTTATGCTTGAAGATTTTCCATACAAAATCCCGTACAGACAAACGTACAAATACGCTAAGCGAAATTATTATATTGATTTTCTAATTTTATATAACTAACTAGCAGTAGGTCCGAAGATTATAATTTTTGAGGCGATCTATATCTACCCTCGCTCACAATTTTGAAAATTACAAAATTATTAATATTAAGAGAAATTGACGTACCTAATATATTGAAAATAATTTAAATATCTTTTGTTTATATTAGTTAAATACTGATTTAATACATTATTGAAAAGAATTCTTTAAGAAAGATTTTTCGTTTGTTTTATTAATACATAGCAGTACCTAAGAGTACGATTTTTTTTTGAAAATATCAAGTCTGAATGAGTTAAAATATTGTTTAGTTGTTAACGTGTTAGAACGAATTTCCGGTTGATTTACATATATTTATAGATGCGATGAAAAAAATGATTGAAAATAAATCTATTCGAAAAATTATTATTATAAAAAACAAAATTAAACTGAACTCAAAAAGTAAAAATCAAATAAACCTCTGGAACAGCATTTAGTGTCCAATTGAGCTGCAAAACTAAATAATACATATGTATTATATTTCGGTTATTATAAACAAACCATACAATTTATACAATCAATTTCAAGTTTTGTTAGTCATTATAAAGAAATGCCATTCAAATTTCGTAATATAATTAAAAAAAATATATTAAAAATATATCGGTTCCAAACGTGTTAATTTTCTGGGCATTGAAGGGTCAGAAACGAATTTCCGGTCGATCTATAGCAGTGTAAAACGCCCCCAGGGGGAGTTTTAGACCTCGAGGGGGCGTTGAGGCGCCCAGAGAAAAATGGTGGGCGTTGAGGGGAGCTAGGGGGGCGTTTTGAGATTTGTAATTTCATTTACTTTATATAGTATTTTAAATTTCACTAAAAATAATGCCCACCTACTACACAATAACGAATAATAAGTTTATATTTCTACCTTGTATGATGTTATAAAAACTTAAAATAGTTAACATAAATTTAGCAGGATAGCCCGCACACCGTATGCAAGTTCCTGCGGATAATGTAAAAAAATTTTGGCCTGCGGCGCATTGTGTTTTAGTTGAATAAATTAAATATGAATTTGAAAAAACTTGTCAACTGAGATTATTACATCCGTTAAGGATAAAAGAACCATTTTCTAAGTTTAAGAATTTGAATATGTATTTTCATTTCGGACTTTTTACATGCCAATTTTGCATAGGGATTTAATATGTCAAACGCCTCAAAAGTGGTGAATATAATAAATATCCACATATCAAAAATTTCATTTTCTGAAGAGATATTTTAAATATTTTCAAAAATTATGAAAAAAATTTTCGCCTGCGGCGCTATTTTAATTTTTTTCATATATATAATAAAAATATGTTGGGAGGGGCATACATTTTATCGTTTTTTTTTTTTTTTTTGGGTGAG
Organism: Cheumatopsyche charites; assembly: GCA_024721215.1. Lineage (NCBI taxonomy): Eukaryota > Metazoa > Arthropoda > Insecta > Trichoptera > Hydropsychidae > Cheumatopsyche > Cheumatopsyche charites. The sequence goes on from JACZEN010000017.1 coordinate 6,933, forward strand.
CCCAATTCCATAAAAGTACTCGGGCCCGGATTTTGTAAAAATGGGGGGGGGGGGGGTGGGTGGCGCTGGAAAAATAATTTATTTTTAAAGGGGACGGTGAAATAAATAAGTTTGATAATCACTGATCTATAGAATTCGTACTTCGAGACGCGACGAAAAAACAAAATGGCCGAAAATGAATTGTTTTCAAAAATTAATTATTATATTTGAAAAAGTAAACAATGCGAGCGCCGCAGCCCACGGCGCCTTGATATTCGAAAATGCTATCTATCGATAATCGGCGTTAAGGGTCAGATTTGTATGAATGTATATACAGATTTTTCCGATACATCCGAACGACACACGAATATATATCTTATAGCAAAGGCTGTAAGATCCAAATTAACATATTCTTTATTTAGTTTCGAATTAAATGCGGTGCAAAAGACACAAAGCTGCTATGATTTGCACTGTATGAAATTTATGCTTGATGATTTTCCATACAAAAATTGCAACAGACAGACGTACAAACGTACAAATACACGTAATTAAAATTATAATATTGATTGCTTTATTTCTCAGCCCGTCTCAGCCGTGCTGAGACGTTTTTGTCTCTTTCGCACTCATGGAATTCTGTATATATTCATCTCTTTCTAGCGGCGTCTCAGAACGTCTCAGCACGACTAACGCCACGCCACATCGCGTCTTACGCTAATATATTTCAGCCTTATCATGACAATAGAAAATCATGTATCGCTTTAGTTTTTCATGTTCCCCTAGAGGCGAAAAACAAGTCGTCCTGATGGATGGCCTCTTCCCACTTCCCACTTTTCCCCGCCTATTTGCCTAGCGCCGTGACGTCACAACAATAAAGCAAGGTCCATTTATGAGGTTGGTACCGCTACCATGTCAAATCGTCAACTGTCCTCACATTCACATTCCCCTTCCTCTAGACAACAAAGCAAAACGTCAAACTGACATTACAAACGATATACATACATACAATAATCTGTCGGTAGATACGTGACATAAATGGAGTGCAGAATTTGCTTAATTTGGACAGCAGCCGATCAACTGGTCGCGCTCAGCGATCGTCTTTCCGATCAAATCGCTTATTGCACTTCCATACAGGTACTGTACGCACAAATTGTATCATAGTTATCATCTAATTGATTTAATATCTCCTCATTCGCACGGTAAAAAATATCTACGTTCCTCTTGAACACCGTGTAAAAAAACATTAGAATTCTGTACAGATTCAACTACCATTTTAACAATCGTTTTTTAGCACTGATATTTTTTAATAGAAAGAGTCATGAAAAGCAGAACCCGTCCTTATTTACCCTGACCCATTGGGTAAATGTGAGACACCATGTTCTTAATTTTTATAAATTGTACCTTGTGTTTACAAGAAAATTATTAATGTGAATTTGTAGAACGCAACGAAAACCATAAACTAAAACTCCACAAATCTGAAGAGCTTGTTAGTATTTACAAAGTTAAAATGTTTCTCAGTTTGCCCCTTTCGACGATTAAATTATATACATAATAAAAAGACTACTTTTATTGAAAAATAATTTGTAATGCGGTTTTCTAAAATTGCTTGAACATAATAAAATTTAACTAAAATTACCTATGTACATGCATATAAATATATAGGTACCTACACATATATTTTACGTTTTGAACGATTACGTTTATGGTACATTAGGATTATAACAGCTATGTCCAAGTCACTGTATAAGATTTCATCAGGCTTTTCTGAAATTAAATAATTCAAGCATTCCTACTTATTTTGACTATGTTTCACAATATTAAATAATTTAAACTCTTTTGTCTGGCATTGTCTTTAAAACAAAAATAAAATGACATCCTTGAAGTCAGGTATATATAGGGTTCTCAGATTCCTTGCAGGTCGAACCGGAAAAATCCTCCCCCTGTATGATTTTTTTTTCTTCTGTATTATTTATACAGTGTAGGGTCGCCGAGAAAAAATCTGAGACCTGGTACAATTTTTACAACTCCTCAGAAAAAATCATGAAATATTGACGTACATAAATATAAATCCGAATATACATATGATAGATGAATATTCAAAAAAGTGTCCGAACAGACAATGTTGAAAAACAGGGCATTTGAGCATCTTTGAAAGGTTCTTTGGGACGGATGGCGACCCTATGTACCTATATATATTTGTTCGAAAACCACATGATAACACGCTAAGGGATGAAAACCATGTTTCTCTGAATATATGATCTATCCCAAAAATAAGATCTATTGCGATTTCGAAGAATGGATTTGAACTAAGACTTTTTTTGTTCCATAAAACCTCCTCTGATAATAAGACCTATTAAGGTTTTTGATTGTAAAATTAATATAAGATTGGGTCATATACTTTGGAAAACATGGTATATTATACCTGAGAAATACATATCACTAGATCAAAATGCATTTCAGATGGAGTTCGATGAAAGATTTCCTTCTCGGGTGTGTCTTATTTGCTTGGAACGCTTGAAGATCTCATGTGATTTCAAAACGCTCTGCCAACGTTCCGTCGACATCCTCAGAAACCGACTCCACAGAATCAAAATTGAAAACTCCCACCATTTGAATGATACGGAAAATTCATCCGATAATTGTGAAAATTTCTTTTTAGAAAAAACGCAAGATGAAAATCATGTCGACGGTGCTAAATTCTCTGAAAATTTTGGTTTTCAATCAGTTGGAAAGTTGATCGGAGTTCATAAGAATTTTGACTCTAAATCAGATGTTTCAACCGTATTGACCGATTTAGAAGATTTGCAAAATGATAGTTTGATCGCAGATGTTAAATGTGATAAGTTTTCAGTACCAGATCAGATTGTTCAAAAATCTAAATTACCTCAAAAAATTAAGGTGAAAATGAAAACGTTTTGCAAAGACAGTATTGATAAGAAGATAAAATCAGCAAATTATAATCGAGACGAAACTCAAATAGCAATATCTCAGAACAAAGAGATAAAATTAAGAGGAGCTACTAGAGAACAGTGCTCGACATGTGGAAAAATTGTGTCTACAAAGTATTATGAACAATATTTATATTTAGTTTTAGTTTTTAAGTCATAAGTATATTTTTTGTATTTGTAGATTTCGTCTGAAAATGCACCTTAGAACGCACACGGGAGAGAAACCATTTAATTGTCGATTTTGTGAAAAAACATTTGGTACAGCTCAAAACCTCAAAGTTCACGAACGAGTGCACACCGGTGAGAAACCTTTGTTATGCGGGGTGTGTGGCAAAGGCTTCGCTCAGTCTGCAGGTTTAGTAGCCCACATGAGACTACACACGGGCGAACTGCCCTACAAATGTACCCTGTGCACCTCATCTTTCCGAACTCCCGGACATTTACAGTATCATATAAAGTCAGTTCAGATTTCTTTTTTTTCTTTTTAAGTGAACATTTTTTCTATGAATAACGACAGTACGTGTAATTTACAGACAACACACGGGAGAAAAAAAACATGAATGTACGCATTGCAAAAAAGCTTTTATATCTAGAGGAGATTTGACGCAACATTTAAAAATCCACACTGGTGAACGTCCGTACGTGTGCAGTGTATGCGGATTTAGAATGGCTCGTTTGGGCCACTTACATCGTCATATGATGATTCATTCTGGTGAAAAACCTCACAAGTGCCATACGTGTGATAATTCCTTCACGCAAAAGGGAGATTTAGTTCGCCACATGAAAAAACATTCAAAACTTGATTCATGCAAGTTAGAAAGGATTCCAAATCATATTGATGAAAATACTTTAAATATAAAACAATCTATTTTATAATTGTGAATTTCAATAAAATGTTTTCTCATATGATTGTTTGTATTATTTTAGCGAATTAGAGCCAGTCTTTTCACTGCTCTAAAGCAGGCGCGAAAGCAAAACACAACACACTACACTACACCGTTCCAAAATGTCGAAAGAAATAAATGAACAACCATTGAACAACCATTCAATTATTTACGTGTAAAGCCCAAAACACACCAGCGTAAGACGCGTTGTGGCGTGGCATAAGCAATGCTGAGAAGTGCTCAGGCGGCGCTAGAAAGAGATGAACATATACAGAATTCCATGTGTGCGAAAGAGACAAAAACGCCTGAGCACGACTCAGAAGTTCTCAGGAGGAATGAAGCGTGTGAGCGTGTCACTTGTTTTTTGAAGTGGGCGGGGCTTGGGATTGTTGGTAGACGCCTATCACATTTGACGTTTCACATCACATAACCTCCTTCGACACGTATTTCGTATAAGCGAACGTCTTTTATCGTTGTCTTTCGTCAAAATCGACATGTTGTCGATATTATTTTTATAATTTGCGCCTTTCGAACAACCTTCTTCAACCCACACTTGTGACACAGTGGAGTATGACAGAGCAGCTCAGATTGTCAATACGAGGAAGATGTCCCCGAAGATACGAATGATAATGGACATTTTACGAGCGAACGGAATATTTTTTTAATTTAACACAAGCGCTGGCCGGGCATGGCTGCTGTAAGATCTACCTGCATCGATTAAGAATCATCAATAGTCTCATGTCCTTGCGATGGGTTTGCTTTTCAGGATGTCTTGCATTTGATGTTCGAATGCAAATTGTTAGAGCATTAGGTGATATATTTTTTTTTCAAGTATGTTAGACTTAATTATAGTTATTTTTATGTTATATTAGTATTCAAAATAGCAAAATAATCTAATCTCAAACTTGCACAAAGGAAGCCGGTTATCAAAGTTTATTATAAATGAAAAAAAGTGGACTTCGTCTGGAATGTTATTGCTAATAAAGTATATAGGTACTGTATATATTTGTCTGTATTATCAGAGAAATTTGAATAAAATTTATTAAATAAAGATGACTTTTATTTCAGTCAAATCTTAAGATATTTATTTATTTCATTTGAAAAAATAAACTAATTCTATTGTTTGTGAGTGTTATTAGTTATTAATCAAATGTAAATTGAAGAAACTTGATATTTTATATACCTACTTTTATTATTAAATGTATGTACACAAACGAAACATCTGAATACACCAGATAATCACGCAATACACAACACAACTAATAGTTCAGTGGTTCTTTCTTCACCATTCCACAACACCCAATTTGTAAACTCAATGTGAATAAAACATCATCATATTTTATTCATTCTCTTAAAACCACAATTACCTATGTAGATAATAAACAAAAATGTGATATACCTTGGTATAAATGTAAATGCTTACATGAGAATTACATATTGAGAATTGACGCTACCTACCTAGTACCTAGTACCTAGGTAGGTATATTGACTTGAACAGTTACCACATACACAGTTTGAAATGGTGAAATTGAATTTTTTTTTTTTTCATTTTGGTCGATGCTTCATGATGAATTATGGAAACATGAAAAAATTTTTGTTCATATTATTCAATGAACATTATATAAATAATACATTTTTTCATCAGTGTTCACACATAAACTGTACATATTTGTCTGTATTTTCCAAAAAAATTGAATAAAATATATTAAATAAAGATGACTTTTATTAATCTTAAGATATCCATTTTAATACAAAAATCAAATGGATTTCATATAAGTTACGAAGATGAAACCATATAGGTATATAGAGAGATCAAAACAGAAACATACCTAATATTATTTTTTTTATGAAATCTACCTAGGTATATAAAGTAAAATTAATGTTTGTACGTCACTTTGAAATTCCTAAGTGGTTGATCCTTTTGTTGTGAAACTTCAAAATTATTGTGTGTAGATATATCTGAAAAGGTTTCATTATATTATCACGTTTTTTTGTTTTAATTTTGGTGTTTCAAAGGATAAATTTTGGTCGGGGCAAATATTATGCACAGCCCATAATACAACTTAACGATCGTACACCGAAGAAGAACGATGGAGTTCAAGCAAAATAGATAATTATTCTAATACAGTGAAATATCATAAAATTTAGTCAGGGTGAATAAGAAAATGTTCTATTTAAAAAAAGGATGTTTTCATATCATATATTAATATTGTTTTTTAAAATTTCATTTCTATCAATGTTTTTTGACTATGCTCATTTATCCTGTTCAGTTTGATATCCCTCGATATGGACCAAGTGAACACCTTTGTATTTTTATATAACATTTACTATTATTATTATATTTGTATGAGATATCAGAACTTTTGTAACATTACTTTCTGCTTTCATTTATATCTTGTTAAACATTTCTTTGAGAAAAATATTTACACATCTCCAACTATTCACACATGTATAGTTTTTTAAAATGTACAAATGGATATCTTAAGATTTGATTGAAATAAAAGTCATCTTTATTTAATATATTTTATTAAATTTTTTTGGAAAATACAGACAAATATGTACAGTTTATGTGTGAACACTGATGAAAAAATGTGTTATTTATATAATGTTCATTGAATAATATGAACAAAAATTTTTTCATGTTTCCATAATTCATCATGAAGCATCGACCAAAATGAAAAAAAAAAAAAATCAATTTCACCATTTCAAACTGTGTATGTGGTAACTGTTCAAGTCAATATACCTACCTAGGTACTAGGTACTAGGTAGGTAGCGTCAATTCTCAATATGTAATTCTCATGTAAGCATTTACATTTATACCAAGGTATATCACATTTTTGTTTATTATCTACATAGGTAATTGTGGTTTTAAGAGAATGAATAAAATATGATGATGTTTTATTCACATTGAGTTTACAAATTGGGTGTTGTGGAATGGTGAAGAAAGAACCACTGAACTATTAGTTGTGTTGTGTATTGCGTGATTATCTGGTGTATTCAGATGTTTCGTTTGTGTACATACATTTAATAATAAAAGTAGGTATATAAAATATCAAGTTTCTTCAATTTACATTTGATTAATAACTAATAACACTCACAAACAATAGAATTAGTTTATTTTTTCAAATGAAATAAATAAATATCTTAAGATTTGACTGAAATAAAAGTCATCTTTATTTAATAAATTTTATTCAAATTTCTCTGATAATACAGACAAATATATACAGTACCTATATACTTTATTAGCAATAACATTCCAGACGAAGTCCACTTTTTTTCATTTATAATAAACTTTGATAACCGGCTTCCTTTGTGCAAGTTTGAGATTAGATTATTTTGCTATTTTGAATACTAATATAACATAAAAATAACTATAATTAAGTCTAACATACTTGAAAAAAAAAATATATCACCTAATGCTCTAACAATTTGCATTCGAACATCAAATGCAAGACATCCTGAAAAGCAAACCCATCGCAAGGACATGAGACTATTGATGATTCTTAATCGATGCAGGTAGATCTTACAGCAGCCATGCCCGGCCAGCGCTTGTGTTAAATTAAAAAAATATTCCGTTCGCTCGTAAAATGTCCATTATCATTCGTATCTTCGGGGACATCTTCCTCGTATTGACAATCTGAGCTGCTCTGTCATACTCCACTGTGTCACAAGTGTGGGTTGAAGAAGGTTGTTCGAAAGGCGCAAATTATAAAAATAATATCGACAACATGTCGATTTTGACGAAAGACAACGATAAAAGACGTTCGCTTATACGAAATACGTGTCGAAGGAGGTTATGTGATATGAAACGTCAAATGTGATAGGCGTCTACCAACAATCCCAAGCCCCGCCCACTTCAAAAAACAAGTGACACGCCCACACGCTTCATTCCTCCTGAGAACTTCTGAGTCGTGCTCAGGCGTTTTTGTCTCTTTCGCACACATGGAATTCTGTATATGTTCACCTCTTTCTAGCGCCGCCTGAGCACTTCTCAGCATTGCTTATGCTACGCCACAACGCGTCTTACGCTGGTGTGTTTTGGGCTTAAGAGTACGGTTGATAAATGTGTGAAGAACCAACATTAGAAACAATAAAGTACCTACCAATGTGAATGTGAATACATATTAAGTTCTGAAGTGAGATGTGTGTGCGTTCGTTGTATTTTTGAAATTAAATTTGTTTTTTATGGTAAATACGTAAGTAGGTATTTGAATACATAAGCTTGTACCTAAATTGAATGAATTGAACATGTTGATAAAAATAGGGACCGTTGGTTGAATATACGTAATACATAATTAAAATACATAAATGCGGTTGTACGAAATAATGTCCACGAAAAAATGTCCAAACGAAAAAATGTCCACGAAATAATGTCCAGAGAAAAAATGTCCAGGCGAAAAAATGTCCAGAGAAAAAATGTCCAGGCGAAAAAATGTCCAAATTCTAATTGGAAAAAAATCCAATAGGAGAAATATTCAATCTAACCATTACAGTTTCTCATTAATAAAATTATCGTGGAATTCGGTCATTCAGGGGTCGACAACCTTTCGTGATTTACCTTTTTGTGATTTAACCTTTCGTGGTTATTTAAAACGAAACCGTACGTTCTATGGAGACGATTGCGAGTGATTCTGGCCATTGATTAATCAATTATTGATATCAGGGATCCTCAACCTAAATCTAATTAAATCTAACTAAATCTAACTAAACCTAACCTAACCTAACCTAACCTAAATCACTAAAGGTTGTCGACCCCTGACGACCGAATAATAAATTGTTTTTTTCGTTTTTGATACCTGGAAAGATTGAGGACCCCTGATATCAAACCTTACCTAACCTAACCTAAATCACGAAAGGTTGTCGACCCCTGACGACCGAATAATAAATTGTTTTTTTCGTTTTTGATACCTGGAATGGTTGTGGACCCCTGGTATCAATAATTGATTAATCAATGGCCAGAATCACTCGCAATCGTCTCCATAGAACGTACGGTTTCGTTTTAAATAACCACGAAAGGTTAAATCACAAAAAGGTAAATCACGAAAGGTTGTCGACCCCTGAATGACTGAATTCCGCGATAATTTTATTAATGAGAAACTGTAATGGTTAGATTGAATATTTCTCCTATTGGATTTTTTTCCAATTAGAATTTGGACATTTTTTCGCCTGGACATTTTTTCTCTGGACATTATTTCGTGGACATTATTTCGTTTGGACATTATTTCGCACGACCCATAAATGCGTGTTTGAGGTTAGATCATGTGGGGGAGTCGCATTCTTTTCGGATTGCGCCGTTTCTCTGTCGCTCGAGGAGGTAGTTATACATTTTATGCGTGAAACATACATTAGACATATTCTTAAGCCGTTTGCTTTTAAACTATAGTCAGAAACGTCTTAAATGTTTTCTTAGAGATCTCAGACGTTTTTTAACTATAGTTCAGAAACTGCAAACGTCTTAATAAAATTTCTTACGTTCGTTTTACGCTTAACTCACATGTACCTACATTTAATTCTTTGTTCACTATACCTATGTAGTTGACTTCACATATATATATATATATATATATATATATATATATATATATATATATATATATCTATATATATCTATATTATATTGTAGGGGTTTCCTTGTTTGACGCTTCTAGTTTAGGAGTTGACAAGTATGAAAAATTTAGGAATAAGGTTATTGGCCAATTTCAACATCCAGAAAAGTATCGAGGCAAAATGAACGATTTTGTAAATGGAGAGTCCAAGTCGCTTATTTTCACCGATGATTTGAAGAACATGACCTACTTGTGCACAAAAGATGATATTCAACTGGTCGGAACAATGCTGAAAAAGTGCTGACTCTCGTCTTATTTTAGTGTCCCATAAGTTGATAATATAATAAGCCGAGTGCAAATAGCCACATCCTATTTTCAAACAATCAATTCAACAGAGGATAATTCCGATATTTATACCTATTTTCTAAAGTATACATACCTATATATCTTATTCAGCCTCAGGAAAGAAAATATTAAAAACTTTAATGTCTACAGTAACAGAAGTGAAAAGACTCACATAGTGTAGATTTTCTCGATTTATTTAAATGTATTATTTTTAAAATACTTGAGTTATATTTTGTTTTATATTTTTCGGGAAGTTGCTTAGTCCTAACCCAATTCTGGATTATTATCCACTTATGGGACACTTATGTATATCTTCGGCTTACAATTAGATCGAAAACTTCCTATCTCCGTACAACCGAACTTTACAGGAGGCACAAAAAACTATTTTTATAATTTTTTTCTTTACGAACCTGAAGTTATTTTTTGTTTATATTGAAAAAAATTAGGAGGGAGTTACGGCTTCTGAGAATTACAAAATGGCGGCTTGGAGTTGGGCATTTTACGAATTGTCGTTTTACATTATAAATATAATTTTTATGGATTCGAGGCTTTGATAAAAAGATGCGTTCTAAAATGTCGAATTTACTGATAACACAAAATCTATTTCACCAAAAAGTGGAGTTAAGAAGTTTTCGACCTAAGCCGACTATATGTATGTACCTGTAATTTTATGCTTCGTTTTTTACACATATACTTTTTGTTTAAGGTTCGATAGTCAAAATCATGAAATGCGTTTTGGAAATTATGTATTCGGTCCGGTAATTATGAGAATGTATTATCATCTGGATGAAGCTGATGCTGCATTTAATGTATGTATTGAAGATATTCATTATCTATATAAATAATGTGTGTATGTAGATATAGAAGATAGATGAATATAAATATACAAAGATATATAATACAAATATGTAAGTGAGCATGAGGGAGGTATTCCAACTTTTTACACTTCTATTTTTGTATTTTTTATTTCTCTATATTATGTTGTAAATAGGATATAATTTGTATTACCTTTACCTTCATTTGCAAACAGGCACAAATATTTTTTGGAAAATCAAATATGGTCCTCAGCACTGAATGAGTCAAACCATTTCGAGTTCGTAAACTTGCAAGTACATGGAATAGGTTCTCCAAATATACATATGTACTATAAATAGTAAAATTAAGTTTTAAGCAGTGCTGTAGTCGAGCCGGAGCAATGCTCCGACTTGAAAATTTCAAATATCGAAATAAATTATTTTCATTGGTAGGGGGGAGAGTGCCCTCATCTACGGTTCAACAATTATGACAACCCTACACTAAGGGGATTTATGTACATGGATTGATCCTTTATGATACTACGGGAAGATAGCTTGAAAAAGGGGGTCTTTGGTTTCAGCTGGAAGAAAGCATAAGATTTGGCATGTATGTAGATTTTAATCATGCAATTTGATCTAGAAAGGGGTGTTTCACTCCCCTTTTTCACCCTTAAATGTGTCTGATTGGGGTTTTTTGGATTTGCGCAAAAACTATTATAGATACGAGAAAACTGTTAAAGACAATAATGTTTTCTATTAAATTCTATACAATTGTTACCTTACATTTATTTTGATACAACTTGAAGTTTTAGAATTGTTGCTGAAATAAGAATAGAGTTTTTATCCCAAACGATAGTATTATAATAAACGAATTGAACAAAATACCGTGTTCGCGCGAAAGTTTTAAATACATAAAATGTACCTACAATACTTTAAAATACTCCGATTACTCTGAAACATTACATACTGATAAAATGATAACATGAAATGCCAACAAATTAAAAATAATTACAAAATTGTTAATATTAAAATTTAAAAAAATATTTAAAATTGAAACTTTTTAATCATACGTTGAAAACTTCGGTCTGTTAGATTTTTTTTTACTTTTGAGGTCGAGAAAATCTTCAAACCAAATAATTATAGCCAAAGAGTTATATTTTTTAGAAATATACATATGTCAAAAAAATATAGCTATTTTATTTTTCAAATCAGTGTTTTTTAAAAGATGCCGATTGCTATAATGGCTGAAATGCGTTTTATCGTTAGTTTATTTTTTGTCAGCCTACAAGGAAATTGTTATTTTTTAAGTAGTGAAAAATTTAAAACACTTATTGTATAAAACAGTTACATTTTTTAAATACATATTTTGTTACATACATATTTTGAAAATATTAAAAAAAAAATCCTATTTTTAAAATTACTATGAATTTCAAATATGAAAAAACCGCAATCGGACACATTTTAGGGTAAAAAATGGGGGTGAAAACATCTCTCCGACGTGTTCCCCTTTCTATGCCAAATCTTATGCGTTCTGTCAGCTGAAACCATAGACTCGATTATCTTCCCTTACTAGTTGTGTGCTGAATTTTGTTGCTTAAATAGGTTCCGTTTGACTTTGCAGATATTTTAGTTTTTTTATGTTCATGGTTTTTATACCTCTGTAATAATAGAATTTTTTTTTTATTTTATTTTGTGTAAAAATATTTTTTTTACTAATTGTAAGACATAAGAATTGTTTTTAATGATTGATCTTTGTACATACACGCTTTCGCATCATAGATATTTCAAGAATTGAAGGAAGGCAATTTTTTTGATCAAATAATGTCGTACAACATATTAATGGATCTGTTGTATAAACATGAAAAATATGATGATTTATATCAAGTGTTCGAACACGCCGTCGAAAGACAAGTTCGCATGTTGAAGTATCCAAAAAACTGTGTCATTTTGGTCATGGCCTCATGTTATAAACAAGTAATTGTCTTTTTTTTTAATAACTACATAAATATGTATTTATATGTACCTACATATCCATACCTCAAAGCAAAACTATATTGCCGTCCACATTTATATTGCATTGGAATAACCTAGTTTTACTTTGAGGAATTGGTATGCTTTAAAATGCATTAAGCTTCTAATAATAAATATTTTGTTGAAGAACACTCATCAGAGCTTAGAATACGCTAGTAAGCTATGGACTGAGCTTATTTCAATTGGTCATCGTGTTTCAAGGAAAGCAGTAGCTTTTTTTGCTGGTATATTTTAAATAGGTATTTACCAAGACAAAAATATATATCTGAATTAATGGTCTGTAATTTTTAGCTCTCGCTATAAATCAGAACAAACCTCATGTTGCATTAGAAGCACTTTCTACACTACGGACTCAAAAGTATATTAGTATATTGAATTTGAAGGTATATACTTAATTTTTAGCTCTAGAATCATTTCATATATCGATACTGGAACGAGTAACTAGGTTATTGAATCGGTCGCCTAAAGGACAATCTATGACGATTGAACTACTCTTTCAACACATTTGAATTTGATAATAATTAACTCATTATGATTCTAAAATATTGCTATAATCATATTCAATCCCGAAATCCATAGGCTTCGTTCGCCTGTGAACGAAAATCGGTATGAAAATGGAATGATAAAAAATCAATTTTCCATGAAAACCCTACATCTCCGGCGTATGTCGTCATGGTAAAAATCATAAGATTACTAATATCTATCGATTAAGATATATTTTAAATCTGTTCCTCTGATAATTTTGAAACATTACATACTAATAAATTAATTTTCTAACAAGAAGACCAGCTTTCGTCGTACTTCGTTTCTGGGCTATAGCTAAAGTGACCATTTATATTTGTCCTCAAATCGGGATATCTACCAATTTTTACATAATAGCCAGGCCGCCGAGAGAAAAAATATGATTCTGAACAAATAGTTTTAACGAAAACGAAGAAATACTATCAATAATTTCATTCTCGTATTGATCAGTAAAGATTGATTATCAGCACATTTACCTAATAACCTACTACCTAATAACGGGACTGTCCTGTTCAAAACGTGACGTATGGTCACCTTATTTGTACATACTCAACTTAGAGTGCGCTTTTCTATAAATCATTACAAAGTCACTTGTACCCTTTGGTGTTTACAGTCGTCATATATATACTACTGACTATACCACTGACCTAGTTAATCATTTCAACTAGTATCAATATATAAAAACTACAATAGGTACATATAGATATTTATCAATATATGCATTTCACAGGTTGCTGCATTTGCTGAACTTAAGCGATTAGATGATGTAATGCCAATTTTACGATCTGTATTAGAAGTAGATGAACCTAATGAGGAGCATAATGGCTTTGCTGAAGATATTGTAAGTTTATATGTTATAAGTGTATACACCCAACTTTCATTTTACACGGTGGATAGGGACCGGCAAAAACCGTGTAAAAAAAGTGACATTTTACATAGAAAATCGAATATTGGTTCCCAAAATTTTAAAAACCGTGTTATTTCAAAAATAACAAAAATTTAGTATGGAAAATTGTGTAAAAAAAAGGTAATAGTGAAAACTCAGTATATAAATTCTAATATTATCATTATTTCAATATTACAAAAAATGATACAATGAATTATTAATTATGTCCTTATAAACATATTTATATACATACCTATACACAATTTCTATTCATCGCTACTTGATAATTTACTTAGCTTGGCCATAACTGCTATATTTACGATGGTCACGGAGTGTCATTTAAGTTAGTTTCGATCTTTTTCACATCGAAATTTATGATTTCTGTTGATTTTGATTTTCGACGACATTTTTTATTTCGCGATGTTTTCGCGAAAATTTATAACCTGTTTAAAGTATAAACAATTGTAATTTTGTTATTTCGCTTTCTCACTGCTATAATCTAATTCTAATTTGTTGAATCTGATCATCATAATGTGAATCAACGTACCGCGTAAATCGAGGGATGAGTGTATATGGTTAGTTTAGTCTCAGCTGAGAATGTTTAATTGCAGTATCTATTATCTATTATTAACTGTAATCAATCAATATGTTATGGTAAAAGTGATAAATTGGGCATTGATCATAATTACTGGTAAGTTTACATAATTACCAAAAAAAAGAGGTAAACAGCAAGAATACCAAAGATGAAGAAAAAACCATTATGATTATCAATATGTGTATGATAGGAAAGAAAGAGCAACCTTATTATCCTAACCATTAAATTTGTAGTTGCGTGAATTAGGTGACAGCGATATTAATCAAGTACCAATTTTATTAACAAAATAATCAGGTATGCTTATCCATCTTATTTATAATAATCATTTGATAAAATTATACATAGGTATGTATATTTTTTAATAAAATATTCAGCATTTATTATTTAAGATACCTATCATTTATTATTTTATACTTGCAATTTCATATTTTTATATTTACAATTTGATATTTCAATAATTACCATTTTGTTAATATAATACAAAAAACGATTAAAATTCATCCCAAATAATTAATTGCCAATTTTTTCACTGCTTTAGGGATGATCGTTCACCTCTGGTTAACAAGCAAAATTAATTTCTACTAAAGGTTCGGCAAGTTAGCAATGTTGTGATGGAAATTCGAGAGTTGAGTGTTGAAGCTTTGTTATTGGCCACAACATTCTTGTTTCTTTGTTCATACATTTTTCTTTTTTTTTAATTGTGCGTGTACCTGCGTATTTGTCTATAAAACTACGAAATATATTCTTTAGGACGAACATATTACAATAATATGAAAAAAGCAAAAATGTTTCTGTATTAATCTATTACGCACATTAGTAGAAGATAATATGATTTATGATCAAGTAACCCACATTCCCTTATTTATTCTGTCATTGAATTTTAACTTTCTGGCTATGGGAAATGATGTATAAGTGTAAATGCACATGCTCATTATGTTAAAAGATCAAAAATCACTTGTTCCCCTCCCAATACATATAAACACGCTCGATAAGTGCGTTTTTCTCAAAATCACTGCAAAATTACTTGTGCACTTTGACCTTTTCGGTCATTATATGTATTTATGTATATGTTGATGGCTTTTTCTCTTTTGTGACAGATTAAAAGGATACGATCTATTATCAATGAATCATCTTCAAATACATCAACCGAAAGAGAATTTGATCAAATTTTAAAGGGGCTTGCTAATCGAAATTTAGTGTTACCAGTGGTAGGCAGTGAATAATTTGACGACTGAAAAGGCCAGGGGGTACAAAAGGCATTTTTGACGAAATTGAGTTATGTACAGGAATCGTTTTTATGCATGCTCATGTATGCATTTGATGGCAGAAGGATATAAACGAATTTGGAGCATGTGCCGAGATATCTATCTATCTATTTTATAAATGTGCTAAATCCGCTCGAAATTTCGAGCATGTACTGTACCGGTACAGAGACGCTATCCATTCAGCCACGGCGGTACTTGAGCAAGCGTGTAATTTTTACGTATATTAAGCGTAAAATCCGTGTTTGACTTTTGTCCGAGACCTATATTTTTATCATCTAAATATACTCATTTATATCGTAGGTTACACGGGATCCAGTCAAAATTTTAATCGCCGCCCGTTATAACCGGTTTTTTCAATTTGAATTTTTTTTTTCGTTATTTTTTTATTTCACACATCCATGGCAATACAAAATTTAATTAATTCTGAACAATATTATTACACATGCGTGTACTGCTAGTATCGTCAAATCCCTCGCCCTCCTATTACATGTAGGTACATGCTCAACTTTGATGCGCTTTTCTCGAAATCTCTGCAAAATCACTTGTACCCCCATGGCCTTTTCAATCATCATTTATGTTTTCAGTTGTGAGTTATTAAAAAGTTAAATTTTGATTTATATTTCAGAAAATTGATTCAATATTATGTCAACAAATAAAATTTTCTATGAATTTACATACGGATAATATGAAATTGAAATCTTCTTTTCAAAATCATCAAAGAAATACGAATAGTCCTGTGATAAGAAATGGATTGAATCAGATGTATTGAAAAATTCATTGCTTATTCACTAGTTAAAATGTTTTGTGACTTATTGAAAATAAATCGATTATTTCATAAAATATATTTATTTACCTATGTACCCGTTAGTATGTAATATATTTGAATTTTGTTAGATACCTTGCAATACGATGATGGATTTTTTTGAAAGCTATTTGGAGGCTAGCCTAGTGTTCTCAAGTGATACAAACAAACCTTTTACCCCTTCCTCCCCATTTTGTAGACAGCAATGCATACGCTTATCCTGAACAGCTATAAAACACAAAATAATAATGAACTCAGTTTCTACCTTTTTTCTTTCCGGTTAGTGAACTTAGAGCATAGGGGCTGATTCTTACAATTAGTGCCACTCCGTTTCTCGGCGTTAACAATTCTGAATTGGTTTATTTATGGAATAGATAATTATAAAAAAATATGGTATGTGGCAGTTTTTAGAATACTTTATGGAAACTAATATAAACTTCAGTTGTAATTTATCATACACTATTCAACTGTGAACGATTTTAATGTGTCGCTTTGTATGAAAAACTGTCATTCCTTAACGAAAACGGTAATTTGGGTCAGTAAATCGTTATTATTTCTGAAAGCTCTGCAAAATTTTTAATTATTAACTATAAAACATCTCAGATGTAGATATGTATTATACTTCTATGTATGTAAATCATCTCTGAAGTACTTTTGATAATAAAATTATGAATTTTTGTAAATCAAAATCTCCATTAACACCCGAGAACCGGCCCCTTTGCCCCACACCACATTCACAAAAAAATTTACTTGATAATCTTTTTGTTATGAAACATAATGGTTTTATCATTTATATCAAAATTATTTAGATTTCATTAGAATAATTTTATTTAACACATGCTAAAAGATATGGGAAGACATTTTTTTTAATGCTTCATCCCTAGCTTAATAATATATTTTTGTGATGTAAAAGAAGTCTTTCACCGCTGGAGAGAAGTTGAGTAAACGATGGTCGGTCTGCAGGTGTGAATTTCCAACAAGCAGTTATCAAACTTTCATAAACCTCGTTAGGGCAAAAACTGGGGCAGGGCAAATGGCTGAAAGGTAATACATATTTACAAATGTATAACAGTATGTAGACAGTTTTCATATAGAAATAAAGTAGTAAATATAAAGTTTTACCATGACAGTCGTTCTTGAGAAATTTCAGGTTTCCATGGTGGAGGTTCTGCACCAAGTGAAAACATTTCCCAAATTGTTACCCCATAGGACCAAACGTCGCTTTTAGTAGAAAATTTTCCATTTATTTTGCTCTCTGGTGCATACCTAAATGTTGAAAATTTCAGGAAATTATAACAGATAAGTATGTATGTACAGTAGGGGAGCAGTGGTGGATTAATAAGATTTTTAAAAAATGGCATTTTAGCTATTATACCATTAATCAATCTGAATAAAGTATTTCCTCGAAAATAATGGTTTTTTGTTCATAATGTAACGAGCCAATTCGGGTAAAATGAAACAGCAGTGATAAAAAAAAAAATGCAGTGTATCAGTCCTTCCCCACAATGAGCAGAATTGAATACAGGTTTTTTTAGAAAAGAAACATGGATTAATTAATCAGTGTGTTAATTATTACGTCATAAAACAGTTTATAGGTAATTATTATGCTGAATATAAACATAACAGAAGTTTTGCAATGATCTGTTACAAATACCGTACTAAAATCTGAATTAGAGAAAGTACCTGTTTCTAATATTTTTCATCAAAAATGCATCAAAGTAATCTGTTTCGATTAAACCAGTACAATATAGATCATGAGTAGCCACAAATAAATCTAAAAATAATGCAGTTGTTTTTTTTTGTTTTTGTGAAAAAAAAATTCTCGCATTAATTTTTAGCCTATTAAAAAATTACTTTTATTAAAAATTACCCGGATGAAGTTATATCCTTTTACTTTATATTAAATATTCTTTGGTTCGCTCATAATCAATTTTATAATTTTGCTTATCGTAATTGTACGTTTGTTGTATTTCTGTCTTTCTGTTGCAATTTTTGTATGGAAAATCATCAAGCGTAAATTTCAACCAGTGCAAACAAAGTAAAATTTGCATTGCATTTAATTTGAAACAAAAATATAATATGTTAATTTGGATTTTACAGCTTATGCTATAAGATCTATATTCATGTGTCGTTTGGATGTTTCGGAAAAAATCTATATATAAATACATATATTCATACAAATCTATCCCTTAACTTATCCTTCAGATCTAGACCAAAGCTCACTGCTAATACTAGAAATGTCTTGTCCATACCTGAATCATTATCACTTTTAGCCTGGCCATGACACATACATATTCAACAATATAATAAGATCATCAATCAATGGCCAATATTTTTACTAACCATAACTAAACTCTAACTTAGTTAGCGTATTTTTTTTTTTTCTATAGTTTGTCGCTATAAGTTCACAAATATATCAAGACAGCTGTCAAACTCAATAGAAAGAAAAACGCCAGCTAAGCTATAATTTACTTAAGGTTAGTGAAAAGATCTGCCCTTAATAAATAAAGAAGTAAACGAAAGAAAAATGTTATTACCAATTAAGAGGTAATTCGCGATTTGATTTCAATAGGTAATATCCATTGTCCATTTTGCGTGCTAAGCCAAAATCAGAAATTTTCACATGATATTCATTCATGACTAAAATATTTCTAGCTGCCAAGTCTCTATGAACCACATATTTAGTTTCTAAATATTCCATACCTCTAGCTACATCAACAGCATAATATAAAAGTTGATGTTTAGTAATATCACATTGATGTATGTTCAAATAACTTTTGAGAGAACCGAGAGGAACAAATTCCATAATTAATAATATTTCTGGTTCTTCGACAACTCCTAGAATTTCCACAATATTGCGATGTTTCAAAGTAGTAGCTATTTTAATTTCTTGTATGAAATCTTCTTTTTCTGATGAAGAATTTGATGAAATTAACTTTTTGACAGCGACTAATTGTGTTTCAGATTCATTGTCGCCTTTTATACCATCTTTTTGTAGCGATCCTTTAAATACAAATCCATAATGTCCCTAAAACATATTAAAAATTAAAAATATACTGTAGAGAATTAATTGGATAACATTTTTGTGTTCAACAGTTTTCTTCTATCTATGATAGTTTTTGTACAAATCTGAAAAAAAACTCAATTTGACACATTTAAGGGTGCGAAACAGGGGTAAAATTCATCCTCTCAACGTGTTTCCCTTTCTAGATTAAATTGCATGATAAAAAATCATATATCTATATGCCAAATCTTATGCTTTCTGCCAACTTGAACCATCACACCCCCTTTTTGAGGCTAAGAACCTGAACTAATAATATAAATTACATTTTCAGAAGTTGATATTTTGAAGATTTTCAGAAATTATGAAAAAAAAAATGCCAGTGATCCTATTTTTGATTGTAAAAAAAATATTAAAATTTGGAGAAAGGGAACGCATATGAAAATTTTTCCCGAGAATACCATAGGATCTAGAGCTGGTTACTGGTTACATACAAACTGAAATGAACACTTAAACGGTAACATATACATATGTAAATGCACTTACTTTCCCTACAAGGCCTTGTAATATTACATTATATTCGCCACATATGAATATTTGCTGCAAAATGTTATCAGATTGATCAAATATAGAATTTCTATCAAAAAATTCTAAATCCGTGTGTATTGTTGAAGAATCATATGTATCAGTGTCAATAGTTTCATTCTGAAAAAAATATTGAAATTTATATAGTATTCAAGCATACGGTTAAAATTAACTTTGAACTAAAAATGTGTTTTGTGTTATTGGTATTAAAAAATTCCTTATTTCACCCTCTTTTAGTATGTCACACCAGGATATTATTTTTTCAATAAAAATCCTTCATATGACATTTTACCGACTTGTATTTAAATGGTAATCTTCATAAAACTGATCAAATAAAAAAACAAAAAAAAAAAAAACATTGAACAAAGTATGTATTAGTCCACTTATAAACTTAAGAAATATTTGCTGTGGTTTCATCAATATGAATGGTACCTTTGATTGTGAGATAAAATAAACGGTAATTAGCAACTGAAAATAACATGCGCAAACGTTAAAGCTCTCAGGTGAAAAAAGACTAATTTGCAGTTATGACGGTCTTCTTTTACAGCAACAATATGTTTATGGATTAAATATGTTAAATTTAAACATTTTTACCTCATCGATCAATGAAGATTGTCCATTATTATAAATAAAAGTATTTTCTTCAGCTTCAGAGAATGATATAAGACGTTGTTGGGAATCTGAAATATAATTAAAAAAAGGAATATAGTTCACATTAAAATTAAATACCTATGCAATATGTGCTTTATGAATATATAATACAAGATGGTCCAAACAATCATGTCAATATTTTTTTTAGATTCTTCACATCTGGATGTATCAAAAAATACCCCACGTAACACGTGGATCAAAAAATTGGTATGATCACCTATTTCAAAACATTTTTTTGACAATATTCGATTTGATTCATTATCACACTATCCTTATTGGAGCCAAATTCCTCTCAATGAGTATATTTTAAATTCAGACGCAAGTAGTAATTATAAAAAGCTAGATCTAGAAAAAAAGTAGAAAATTAAAGGTGGTTTAGAGTGCATTTTTTCAATTGTTACAATCGACTAGCAACTCGATAAAAGTAATTTTTTTCCCTCTATATTTAGGCGATCATATTTTTTACAATTTCTTCCACAAACTTGGTTAAAAGCAAATAATAATGTTGGTTGTTTAATATTATTTATTTTTTAAGTCAATTTATGAATGAAAAATGTATGATTCATAAAACTTTTAAATCAAAACCTTTTCAGCAAGCATTTGCATTTTCTTCATAATACTGGCTTTCACCGATTTTTATTCATTTTTGATAAAATTAAACATTTTTTTTTAACTTTTTTCATATTTTATGGAAAAACTCATAAAATCTGTTGATTAAATCAATCCGAAAACAAAACGAAATGGAACGAAAATCAATTTATTAAATCATTTTTTTTACTTGTTTCGATAGACCAGAAACCAAAAAATACTAATCAGGTCATTATTTTCTTTGAAAAGTATTTATTCCATATAAATACTAATCTTTATCAGTGCATGAAATTCCGATTTTCTCTATAGATCAAAAATAGTTTTAATTAAATCACTGTAACATTTATACTAAAAGTCAGACCTGCATGAAATTTAGACACATTACTTTTTAAAAATTATATTGATATGCAAATATTTGGCCGCTTTACATATGATCTTATGGATATATTGATCTACGTATTTGTTCAGCGATTTTTAGCCGTTGAGAAGTTATAATTATTTAAATGTGTTTTGGCGAATTCTCTGCCTGAGCAACTTAAAAAAAATAATATTTTTTTTAATAGTAGGTATGATTTTTTTTGTTGAACATGATCATTTTAAATCACTCATTCATTTTATTTGCAAATTACTGAACATTCTTCATTATAAGTTACAAACAAACTAAACAATTTTATAAGAGCACATTAAATTCTATAAAAATTGTCTATTTTCAAAACTCTTAAAACTTTCCAAGTTACCCTCTTTTTTCTTACCCCTTTTCTGGGCTATTGTGCACTTTCACTTAAGTTCGGCAACCAATTTCATCATAAAATTGCCCATTAAGAATAACTTTTTTTTTATTATTTGTCAAGCTGACAAGACGCTTAAGTTTTTAAAAATTGTTTGAACCTCAAGAAACATCCGTTTTGAATTGTTAAAAGAATTTTGAAAATATAACTCATTGTCAGTCCAACTCAAACCATAAAGTTTCACAGTCAACCCATTTTTAGGTAGCTTATAATGAAGAATGTTTAGTAATTGGAAAATAAAATGAATGCGTAATTTAAAATGATCATGTCCAAGAAAACAAAAAAGAGAAAACTTACTGTCAAAAAAGTTACGATATTTAAGTTGAAAATTCGACAAAAGACATTTATAAAATCATAAATTCTAAGCAGCTAAAAATAGCTGAACATACATGGGGTATTTTCGAAAACACCCAGGTGTGAGGAAACTAAAAAAAAATATTGAAGCAATTGTTTGGACCACTCTGTACATATGTATTTGATATTGACCAGTCTTAGAAGTGTTGAATACTTCAGATTTCTTTGGAGCTATTGTTTCATATGGATGAGTTTGACGTGAACTGTACACTGAAAATATAAATAGATGTAATATACATATAATAAAACTTCTTGAAAAAAAAAACAAATTTACATTCCACATACCTACATACACATTGATACTGGAATGTGTAATGAGTAAAGTAATGATAATGAAGTGATCATAATAATAAATGTTATGAGTAATAAGGTTTTACCATTAGTAATTCGTTCAGGCACATTCTAACTCACAATTCGAATAAAATACATAGGGCTCGCACGATTTTTAAATACATAGGCATTAGTACGAGAAATTACGGGAGTCTATGGTTTCAGCTGGCAGAAAGCATAAGATTTTAGGTAATGATAAGTCTTAGGGGTGCATTTTGATCTAGAAAGGAGAACACGTCGTAGGGGATGTTTCCACCCCCAAAATTCACCCTAAAGGTGTCCGATCGCGGTTTTTTTAGATTTTTGCAAAAACTATTATAGATACGAGAAAACTGTCAAAGACAATAATGTTCTCCATTAAATTCTATACAATTATTATCTAACATTTATTTTTGATAGGACTTATAGTTTTCGAGTAAATACAGGAAGAAGTGACACAAATATTCGAGCTCATACATATATACGTGTGGAATAAGCACGTCATACGTGCGGAAGGTTTGTACACTAATACATCGTTATTATCATTTATAAAGCTTCTATCGTTTCGAAACTTTTTATACTAATTAAGTAATAATTTGACGTGCCTACAAATAAAAAAAAAAGTTAAATCATTTATAATATAATTTTAAAAAACATTTAAAATTGAAACTTTTTGAAACGGGAGGTAAAAATATCACTCAGCGAGAAAAATTTTCATTTTTGAGATAAAGAAAAAATTTAAGCTTAAAATTTATAGCTAAAGAGTTATATTTTTCAGAAAAAATAGTCAAAAAAATATAACTATTTTATTTTTTGAATCATAGTGTTTTTCAAATGGTGCTGATCGCTAAAACGCCTGACATGCTTTTAAGTTTATATTTTGAAAATCACTGTAATTTCGAAAATAAAAGAGATTTTTTTATTTGAAAAACATTTTAAGAATATTTAACTCTTTCTATAAAATTTTAAAAATTATAAAAAATATTAAATAAGTATTTAAAAAAAAACTTTTTTCATAATTTTCTTTCGGCAAATTTAAATAGCATGTATTTTTGAGTTCCTCTCATTTTCGTAAGCTCATTACAAAATCTACAGACTATTTCAAATACTGCTTTTAAGGTATAAAGCTATGTCTGCGTCACTACACGTTATCACTGTATAAGACTCTGTCAAGCTTTTCTAAAATTAAATGAAACAAGCAATCCCACATAGGTATATATGTTGATAATGTTTCTTGATATTAATAAATTTAAACACTTCTGTCTGATATTTTGAACAAAAAAAAAAACATTGCGGTATTGCTCAATTTATCCAATTTAAAGAACACATGTATGTATATTGTGAAACTATAATGAAAATGTGCAAAAAAATATATAGGAGAGGGGGTAGGTGAAAATCAAGCGCTCCGCCACCTTAAAATTTACTACTATTATACATTACTGGACTATATGGCAATTCGCGATGGGCAGTGATATCGGAAAAAATCGATGTAGAAAAAAATTGATTTGTTTTCGGTAAAAAATATAAATTAATTTAATTCAAAAAAATATTCGATTTCAGCCATTTTTGAAATCGAACGCGACGATAACGGATTTTGCTCCAAGATCAAATTCTTGAACTCGAACGTTGAAATAATCCATTGACGTCCGTAAAAAAAATTACACGCTAAGGACCGAATTATTTTTTTAAGAAAATCGGGAAAAGTACATTACGAAATATGAAGTGCGGAAGATTTTTTTTTTTAATTATAATATGATTTTATTCACATTCACATGTGTATTTTGGATTAGATCAGTGTTTTTTTTCTTTGCCGAAACTTTCCAAATTAAATTGAGCCCGTTTTTCTAATAACATGTCAGCAATAAGTCAGAGATAACTATCAAAAAATAATAGTTTTCTCTAACCATACATGTGCTGATATATTTAACGGGCTGATCACTATGATTTATAATTTTAATCAAAATTGTGTTTCTATGTACTCTATAACTTTCCTGATTGTTTTTAAGCTCTATTAATTTTCATAATAAAAACAGTCAGGAAAAATAATACCTGAATTTTTTAGGACATTGGTCTTGCGGAAGTACATTATGTTTTTAATTTAATCTAATTTCATTTTTTACTTGAAAAAAATCAATAACGTAGGTTTATAGAACACAGCAAGACTCATAAAATGAAATTAATATCAATTCCATATATCTAATTTGTCAATATTTACAGTCAAAGTTCAAAAGTGATAGTTTTCAGGACATTTTACAGTAGGTAAATACCTTGACAGTTGAAATGATTAATATCTCTCATAATAGATTGTGGACGACACCGGCTGTGTGGATCTGCATGCCAACATCCCCTCATTATGCTGTACACTTCTACAGGACAATTTTTCGGTTTGTTAAGACGATTACCACATAAGTAATTCTACGACATCATAACATAATGTAAATATTTATTAAAATGGAAACAAAAAATTCAACAAAATGGAAACCTGGGATGTTAAAGCTTGATGAACTTCAGAAGGGTTTTCGCCATATGAAAATATTTCCCATAGAGTAGTAGCGAATGCCCAAATATCAGCCATGGGAGAAAGAGTAGCTAAATTCTTATTACCAAAATATTCCACTGGTATCCAATGCACACTAAAAACATTCAAAAACATTTTTAAATGCATATTTAACATAGATACCTGTTAACTCTGTTACAGTTATAGCAACAAATAGTGAGAGCATACAACCACTAGTGATAGCATGCAATGGCGCACGGTTTTAGAGGTAGCGTATAACGTTATTTTATGCAGATGTTATCACTAGACATAGTTAACTATGACGCGGGATTGTTTGCAATCACTTCTGTTACTCCTGGAAATTAGCTCGAAAAAAGGGGGTCTATGGTATCAGCTGGCAGAAAGCATAAGATTTTGGGCATGGAATAAAAAGCCCCATTTTTATTTCAACAACAATTCTGAAACTATAAGTATATAAAAATAAAGGTTAGGTAATAATTATATTGAATTTAATGGAGAACATAATTGTCTTTGACATTTTTTTCGTATCTATGATAATTTTTGCGAAAATTTGAAAAAACCGCGATCGGACACATTTAGGGATGAATATCGTGGGTGGAAACATCCCCTCGACGTGTTCCCCTTTCTAAATCAAAAAAACTACACATACCCAAAATCTTATGCTTTCTGCCAGCTGATACCATAGACCCGAGTAATTTCCCGTACTGTGTGCCTTACAATTAGTGAGGTGAGTCACAAACATAACGAATAAAGGTTCGATATTTTAACAGTTGACGTTTCTCATACGACGAATTCCAAACTCATCGTGAGAGCTATTCCACGTAGAATCAACACAAAAAAACGAAAAATTAGACATGTCCATCTCAGAATTTGATGAAATTCGGTACGATGATTGTCCTCATAGAGATTGAGAAAAGAGTATTTTTTTTTTTTTTTATCTCGAAAACTTTAGCAGTTACGATTGCGTAAAGTTCCGAAAAACGGCTCAAAATGCGTGAGCGGCATATTTTCAAATCGCTATATCTGCTCTTTTAGTTAAGTTAAAAAGTTGAAAATAGTGTTATTCTACTCGTTTTCATATGCTCTTTCTTTTGATATGCAACACGACATACTTTTTCATAAAAATTTTTTTTTAAATGAAACTCAAAATTTTGATTTTTAATATATCAAAACTGACGTGTATGAAAATTTTCAAAAAATTTCCATAAATAGTTTAGCCTTTTGGTAAATTATTCTGAAAATTTCAATCTGGGATGGAAATGGGTTCATGGTCAAATAAAACTTAAAAAAAATGTGTTTCGAAAAACTCATACATTTTAAATCAGCTCAGTACGAAATTTACAGGGTAAAAGTTCTAGACTGTGTTGATTCTACGTGGAATAGCTCGTGAACGATATAACAGGTAGAGGCTGAAATTACTAATTATATTGCTGAATTGATACGAAATGAAAAAAAAACCTAGCAAGTTTAAGACCATCGAAGAAGTTATATGTTTTCGCTTACTCATCTTCACAAGTTTAGGTTATGACAAAATTTCAAATAAAAATACGACGCAAGTTTATGGCATCTATTTATGAAACGGAAAAAAATTCTTATAGAAAAATACGGTCGTACGAAATAATATTCTAACGAAATAACATCCACGAAATAATATCGGGA
Organism: Cheumatopsyche charites; assembly: GCA_024721215.1. NCBI lineage: Eukaryota > Metazoa > Arthropoda > Insecta > Trichoptera > Hydropsychidae > Cheumatopsyche > Cheumatopsyche charites. The sequence continues at coordinate 33,980 of JACZEN010000017.1, forward strand.
GATAAAACATCCAGACGAAATAAAATCCAGGCGAATAATGTCCAAGTAAAAAATATCCAAATTCTAATTGGAAAAAATCCGATAGGAGAAATATTCAATCAAATTGGCGAAATATTCGATCCAATTATCAAACCATTACGATATCACATTAATAAAATTATCGCGAAATTCAGTCGATCAAGGGTCGGCAACTTTTCATGAAATATAAATATTTCCGTTTTTTTTTTATGGAATTTCTGAGACATCGGAATACGTAAGAATGCAATATTATGACTTACTCTATCACCCGGTTTCCGCTTGACATTAACTTAAGAGTCACCTTGAATCATCAATATAATAATTTCACTTAGCGTATTTGTACGTTTGTACGTTTGTCGTTTGTCGTTGCAATTTTTGTATGGAAATCGCGTGTACTTTTGTTCGAGCGTCGATACATATATGACGACTAAGATACGCGAATTTGGATCTTACGGCTGACGCGATAAGGTCAACATTCGTGTCTTCTGTTATGTTTCGGAAAAAATGCGGATTGATAAATAAAAATATTCATGCAAATCTGACCCTTAAGACTTATTATCGATAAATACCGTTTTCCAATGTCAAGGTCATTCGTCTCGGCGGCGTTCGCATTGTTTACTTTTTCAAATAAAATAATTAATTTTTGAAAACAAATAGTTTTCGGCCATTTTGTTTTTCGTCGCGTCTCGAAGTACGAATCGGATCGGATCGACCGGAAATTCGTTTCTGACCCTTCAATGCCCGAATAATTAACACGTTTGGAACCGATATATTTTTAATATTTTTTTTTTTAATTATATTACGAAATTTGAATGGCATTTTTTTTATAATGACTAACAAAACTTTAAATTGATCATATAAATTGTATGATTTGTTTATAATAACCGAAATATAAATATGTATGTATTATTTAGTTTTGCAGCTCAATGGACTAAATGCTGTTCCAGAGGTTTATTTCATTTTTACTTTTTGAGTTCATTTTAATTTTGTTTTTTTTTTCGCGTCTATAAATATGTAAATTGACCGGAAATTCGTTCTTACACATTAAAAACTGGACAATATTTTAACTCATTCGGGCAAACAAAGCCCGAAAGTTAAAGTTGAAAATTTTCGCGGCAAACGGATCAGCTGTTTAAGAATTCTTTTCAATGATGTATAAAATCAGTATTTCACTATTATAAACAAAAGATATTCAAATTATTTTCAATATATTAGGTACGTGAATTTCTCTTAATATTAATAATTTTCTAATTTTCGAAATTGTGAGCGAGGGTAGATATAGATCGCCTCAAAAATTATTACCTTAGGTACTACTGCTAGTATTTATAATTAAGTTAACTTAATCTCATAATATGTATTATGTTTAAAACTCACTCTTGATCATCAAACGTTGTTTGAAGACTTTGAAATGACAGTTTGACGCGTAATTGAAAATGGTCATGACTAGAGACGAGCAATTTATGACAACGAATTTTACCATGAACAATTCCATTTTCAGCCAAATACCATAATGCGGTAGCAAGTGATGCAGATGCTTGCACAGCATCTGCAGTGCTAATATTCAACCTCTTTTCCCTGAAATCAATACAAATATTTTATTTATTTGTTACATATAAGTTTACAAGATTTGATCGAATGAAAGGGTCTCTTGATTTATTTTCTCAGGAACTAACTGAGGTCACATCTATTTAAAGCAGGGGTATATATATATAATTTATATTTTTAATTAGTGTTTATGAAAAAAATCTGTAACAAATAGTGGCGGGCATACACAAATTGGCACCGGGTTATGAAACCCTAATTTAAAGTATCACAATTAATAGCCTAATTCACTGAGATAATCGGTGTCTAGTTTGAAAAAGTTACGACATTTTATTCGATCGAACTGAAAAAGTAAGACTACGAGTATGTTTGTAGCATCTGTCGCAAAATAGAAATTTCTTGATGCAAATTTGCGCTTTTTAGCCAAAATCACAATTGGAAATGAATGTTAGGAATTTAACTATGATTAATATGATAATTATGATAACTATGAAAAAAAAATTCTACTCGTCCTAAGAAGCCATATGGGTCAAATTAAATATTAGGGTCCTTTTCTTATTTTTTAATAGCTTCTGTCACCCGGTGTTGCTCGAGACTATTTAGACTTTGAACCGATTGCGAATTTTTGAATAGTATCTCCAGTTCTCTTCTACGATCTCGATTCAATTTCTGTTCCCGCTAAAATTTCAGCGAAAAAATAAGATATTTTGGAGTTTAAATGATCTGGCGTTCTCAAGACTCTGAATTCAAACCGAATGTGATTTTTTGTATATTATTTCCCGTTTTCGATTCGATTTCGGCAAAAGAATCATCCGTTCTGAGGTCTAAAAATAATTAAATCTCGTTGCGCATGTAGGCTATGCATAATATTGGCTATGTCTTCCCCCATTGAAATTTCAAAATTTACGAATAATATATATATTTTAATTTAAAATTTAATGATGCAGAAACCTTTCTAATTATGCACATAATAATTATGTAAAGTTTAGTGGAAAAAAGATTAGCCGTTTAGGATTCTTAGTAAATCCCGTTGAATATGTTGACTGTTATATGTAAGGGTCTCCCCCCCTTGCAACGTCAAAATTTACGAAAATTATTTTTTTCTCAAAATCTAAATTTTATGATCCATAAACCTTTCTCTACATATAAATAATAACCCCTTAAAGTTTCACAACGAACGGATCAGCCGTTTCGGAGTCTTTGGTAACATACATATATACATGCATTCGCTTTTATTTATTATATATAGATTGTAATAAATACCTTATATAATTATAGTTCATTCCAAAGATTAAATCATAAATTTTGAACATAACTTAAGTTTTTCAAAGTATTTATAAAGTGATATGAGAAGGAAATGTAAGAATATAGGCAGATGACTTTCTTCATTCACTGCGTCAACGCAACACGCTGCATATCGCTTCAAATTATCGAGGTTTCAGCAAAAAAAAATTTTTTTTGTTATCCAAATTTCATTTATTCTTCGGATTCAGAATTAAGTGACTTCAAGCTTTCTATTAAAATAAATATGCCAAAAGAAACACTTTTTGCTTCTTTTTCTGGCGTTAAAAGAACTACGACAGAGAAGCAGAAGAACCTTCTGAAAAAATGCTTCCAATCGTAGAATCATCGTGAAAATTAGCATATTACTAGACAAAGTGAGTATCTCGAAGAAGACTTAAACAGAATTGATGTAAACATATTGCTTTATATGTAATAAGACCAGAGACCATTTCTTTTGATCAAACCTCCTATATGTACAATACTTGTGACTCATGAAGGTGTAATAAACAGTACGTGTATCGTATATCGATACGAGACAGCTATCAACATCTAGTAATTCGGTAGGCCATGTTCTAATTAATGATTTAAATAAAATACATAAAATACACAAAAGGGTTAACTAACTATTAAGTCAGTCTTTTAGCTACTAACTGTCAAAATTCGTATGTTCTGTGGATTTTCGGCAGTTCGTAATTGAAAGACCGAGTGCAACTCTTTGATTAGTCAACTAGAGTAGTGAAAAGACCATCCGTAAGTGTTTTCCATACTTTTTTAGTAGGTATCATTTTAAACACATCATATTATCATCATATAACTATTTAATAAATTATTTTTTTCATGATTCAGTGTTAATCATTTTAACATTTGAAATAATTTCAAAAAATAATAATGGAAATAAAGTTTAAATTTCAATTATAGCTTCTATGGAGTTTGAATTTTGCACTCAAAATATGAAAAACTATTTGTATCACGTAAATTTTAATGTCAGAATTGGATTCTACAATGACGAATTATAAATAATCTCTTGTTTTCGTTTATGGGGTTAAAAAAAAAAGTTAAAATTTGTTCATCAGTGTGATAATTTCTGAAATGCAATTAGGAAATCATTTAACTGGTTTTATCATGAAATGGTCAGTTAACAATTATGTAAAATTAGCAATTAACTCGTTGAATATATCAGCGCAATTTCAACCTGTTGAATATATGAACGCAATTTTGGAGCGTCAGCCACACAAACAGACAGACACACATGCACGCACACACACACACACACACACACACACACACACACACACACACACACACACACACACACACACACACACACACACACACCTATTAGCGCTATTATATAGTTAGAATACTTTCCAAAACAAATTAGTTGTTTTAAAAACAAATTTTCTTAAAACTGTCATCAATGGGCATCTCCGCTCTATATTTTGAATTATGCATTAGAATGTGTATGACCAAATTAATTAGTGCAGTTACGCTATCACATATCAATATAACTACTAGTTATTTAAAATATTTAGATTTGAAAAACTGACCTAAGATAAACATCCAACGGACCTAGGGGCAAGTATTCCATTATCATTGCAATCGGTGATCTCAACATTATTCCATAAAGATGAACAAGTGTCGGTGACTTTAAAAACGCCCACTGTCCAGCCTGATCTATGAATTCCTGTCATATATGTTTATATAAATGAGGTATATACAAATAAATTTGTATGTACAGTAGCCCGGTTCATTTTAACAAAATTGTCGAATTTCAAATCGCTTGGGGTCTGAAAAGTTGCTAAATTTAATGAGGAGAAAAACGTCGTAAAAATTTTCAAAATCGGTCAACGTTTTCCGTTCGCGCATTGCATTTGAAGTTTTTGAAAAATTGAAAAAATGCGATATTTTCAAAAAATTTTTAAGTTAATTAAAACAATTATATTACATTAAATAATACATTTTATGGCTATTTCATGCCTTAAATAATCTAAATAAATTTTATTCTAATCAATTACCTATTTTTTTCTACTCAAACGACGCCTTAGAAAAAGTCTAAATTTACGCATTTTCACTATACAACTCGCCGTTCCATTTAAATTAATATTATTATGTAATTTGTTATAAAAGCACCATTTATGTACATTTTCATAATGTTTATAGTATAAGTAGTAAAAATATATTTTTTTATATTTTCGTGAAAGGCCTAAGCGGCCGCCATATAGGATTTTCCGAAGAGACAGACTCAAAGTCGATTTATTTACAACTTTGCTCCCAATAGAGAAAAAAATATGATTTTGATGCCGTGAAATACATTTTCGGGGTTAAAAAATACAATGGCATTAAACTAAAAGTGAATGGTCAATGAAGTATCACTCATAGGAGCCTGAAAGATGTAGATATTTCAGTTACAACTTGTATGATGAGATATTTCGGAATTTTCCGAACATCTAATATCAATGTTCGGGCGAAAAAAAATATTTATGTAAATAATTATCACATTGGATGATTACACACGTGAAAATGTTAGTTACTGTAATCTCTTTTATTTCTAGCAAAGACTACTATTACGTTCAAACTGTGTAATATGTTGCGTTCTGTGAGGTACGGATTTTGAATTTTCCTGGCCTGATAGTACACTTCAACGAATTTTAACTCACTGATTCAAATTAAAAACCATAAAACTATATGAAAGATTTCAGTTTTGTTTTCTATTAAGCTACAAAGAAGACTAAAAGATGCGTTCTTGCAAACATATTCTTGTGATTGCGTAGAACCCATTATCGTCTTACGGGAAAGCATCTCATAGCATTCTAGTAGCTTAATGGAAAACAAAACTGAAATCTTTCATATAGTTTTATGGTTTTTAATTTGAATCAGTGAGTTAAAATTCGTTGAAGTGTACTATCAGGCCAGGAAAATTCAAAATCCGTACCTCACAGAACGCAACATATTACACAGTTTGAACGTAATAGTAGTCTTTGCTAGAAATAAAAGAGATTACAGTAACTAACATTTTCACGTGTGTAATCATCCAATGTGATAATTATTTACATAAATATTTTTTTTCGCCCGAACATTGATATTAGATGTTCGGAAAATTCCGAAATATCTCATCATACAAGTTGAAACTGAAATATCTACATCTTTCAGGCTCCTATGAGTGATACTTCATTGACCATTCACTTTTAGTTTAATGCCATTGTATTTTTTAACCCCGAAAATGTATTTCACGGCATCAAAATCATATTTTTTTCTCTATTGGGAGCGAAGTTGTAAATAAATCGACTTTGAGTCTGTCTCTTCGGAAAATCCTATATGGCGGCCGCTTAGGCCTTTCACGAAAATATAAAAAAATATATTTTTACTACTTATACTATAAACATTATGAAAATGTACATAAATGGTGCTTTTATAACAAATTACATAATAATATTAATTTAAATGGAACGGCGAGTTGTATAGTGAAAATGGGTAAATTTAGACTTTTTCTAAGGCGTCGTTTGAGTAGAAAAAAATAGGTAATTGATAAGAATAAAATTTATTTAGATTATTTAAGGCATGAAATAGCCATAAAATGTATTATTTAATGTAATATAATTGTTTTAATTAACTTAAAAAATTTTTGAAAATATCGCATTTTTTCAATTTTTCAAAAACTTCAAATGCAATGCGCGAACGGAAAACGTTGACCGATTTTGAAAATTTTTACGACGTTTTTCTCCTCATTAAATTTAGCAACTTTTTAGACCCCAAGCGATTTGAAATTCGACAATTTTGTTAAAACGAACCGGGCTAATGTACAGGTATGTCTATTTTCAAATGCATTTGTCACAAAATACAATGTGTGTACAGAGTGGACCAGCAGGTTACGTCCGAATTTTTTTTTTTAGATTCCTTACACTTGGGTATATCCGAAAATATCCTATGTATGTTCTACCATTTTTAGTCGTTTAGGAGTTATGATTTTTTTAATGTATTTTGGAGAATTTTCTACCAGAGCAACTTAAAAATGTCAACTTTTTCAATACTAACTTTATTCCATTTATTTTTTCACCAACATAATTGCATTGAGTCACTATTTCATTTTATATATCAATTCCATAATATTCTTCACGATAAGTTACCGAAAAAAGGGTCGAAATTGAAAATTTTAGTTTTACGTTAAACGGAGTTAAATTTAAAAATAATCTTAACAATTCAAAATAGATGTTTCTCGGGTTCAAACTATTTTCAAAAACTTCAGTAATATGTCAGCTTATCAAATAATAAAAGAAAAATTATTCTTAATTGGCAATTTTACGACAAAATTGGCCACGGAACATCTACAACTTACGTTCAATCTATTTTCTCATAAAATTAACAGTTTCGGCGTACGAGTGCCTTCACTGTTTAATTCGTCGCGACTGTATACTTTATGGCGCTCGTGCACGAAAACTATTAATTTTACGAAAAAATAGATTTCACATATACTGTAGGAAATTTACTTTTCTTTCATATTGTATACGAACATTTTTATGATAAAATGAGTCGAAAAGGAAATATTGTCAAAAAACTGTTATTCGAAGCCATTTTTTCAATATGGCGGAAAAATCAGGAAAAATAAGACAATGAAGATAAAAAAGAAAAATAAGACAGTTAAGATTTTTTTTAAAAATTTAACTCCGTTCAACGTAAAACTAAAATTTTCACTTTCGAACTTTTTTTCAGTAACTTATGAAAAATGTTATGGAATTGATACATATGTAAAATGAAATAGTGAATCAGGGCAATTATGTTAGTGAAAAAATAAATGGAATAGCGTTAATATAATATTAAAAAAGTTGATATTTTTAAGTTGTTCTGGTAGAAAATTCTCCAAAATACATTAAAAAAATCATAACTCCTTAATGACTAAAATGTTAGAACATACGTGGGGTATTTTCGGATACACCCAAGTGTGTAGAATCTAAAAAAAAACTTTGGACGTAACCCGCTGGTCCACCTGTATAATAACACATTTTATTCTAATACATACTCGTAAGATAGCATCACTTGCATTATTTTTGAGTGTTTTCATTGCTACGTCCATTTTCTTTCCTTCTGCAATGTACCATCTTGCTTTAGAAAAATAGCATGTGTTTTTAGAACTATTAACTTTGGTTCCTGAAACAGATTCATAGTGATATAAACCTAAATTAAAAACACAATAAAAATGAAAAAACCCATTTAAGTCAAATGGGCTAAAAAAGCAATAAAAAAAATTCATACCGTCAAACGGGGTGAAGCAGGATACGTTTTGACTTTGAGCGTTAATACTGACAAGTTCGTTAGATTTGTGGAATCGAAACTAGGTATACAGTTGTCCCCCGTTTAACGTGGTAGATACGTTCCGCGTTCGGTGAGGTTTGCGTAATTAGGAGGTAACTTGACCAAGACAAGACGAACCAATTCGAGTGAGACGCCATTACGTTATTTAAAATGACTGCGCGATGCGATGCGGGGCATATTTTTCGAGTGTCGAAGACGTCGCTGATGTGAATATGTAAAATATGTGGGAATCAATAACGACCAACAATGGAAGAACATACATGAGGTATTTTCGGATACCTCTAATCATAAGTGTGAGGAAAAAAAAATTGGACGTAACCCGCTGGTCCACCTTGTATACGTAAAAAATTATTGTACGCGCGAGTAGGAGCGTGGCTTGGAGTGTAAAGCGCCGGCCAATACAGTACACGCTCTATAATCCGAACTTGAGACGCTTGAAATTTTCGAGCGTTAGCGTATTTATAATATAGATAGATAGACTAGCAGTGCCACGGATGTGTAATAATATTGTTCGGAATTAATCAAATTTCGTATTGCCACGGATGTGTTTATTGCCATCTATGTGTGAAATAAAAAAATATTTAAAACTAAGATATAAAAATCGTAATATATTTGAAAAGTGCACGCTGACAAAACACCAGCATTTTGTATGAGTTGTCTTCATCCTCAGCTTCACTGGCGTTAGGAGATTTGGCTACTCTATAGATACTCTTAGAATGAAACATTATAACGTGGATGAAGCAGATATTGAGAGGAAATGTTTTTCGTAAAGGACAATGCTCGAAAAAAACCCAAGCCTGGCGCAAATGAAATCTATCTCATATGATAGATATAATTGGGTGAATAAACAGTGCACAGGAAGCATAATCAAAATCGATGGCTAAGTACGTGAAAAAGCTATTTGAAGTCGGAATCAGAGCGAGAGATATTAACGAGGTCTCACAAAATATGAGCGAGACAAAATATAAGCAAGTAAATAAGTAGCATTAACAATACATGTTTACGAAAAAATGAAATGTATAAAACACTTGAAACTAAAGAAAATGTTGCAAACACCTTTGCAGCTGAAGTATGAGTTTTGGCTTTAATGATCATATCTTCGTCTTTATAATTTTTTTTCTGTGGTGATCACACACTTGAATTTTATTCGGACAAGTTTCCCTGAATTGTGCTTTGATTCTACATATGATTTCATTGAAAATTTATGATAATGTGATGCGCAACTAGTGTGGTAACCTCTTGCTTATTAATTGTGATACTGATTGAAGTAAAAAGAAAATGGCACACAAATGGATGCAGACAGTCACTTGACATCCTCATCTACCACGCTTCAACTTCTTGTTATTTTTCTAGCCTCCAGGAGGCTTTTTCTTTTAGTATTTGCTTCACCCATGTAATTTGAAATATTCAAGTAAATAGATAATAGAATTAAAATCAGTATTTTTACCTTCATAAATTAATAAATCTTTGGTGTCAATATAACGAGGACCTTTACTGACTGAGAGCAATTTTTCTATATCTTCTTGATTCACATTTTCTGCAATATTTTGAGTTGAAGGTTCGCATAAAAGTAATTGTGACTTCTCTGTAGTGAACAAAAAAAAAAAAAATTTTTTTTGATATGTACCTATAATAATAACAGAAAAGTTGAAGAATAATTGACTAACCATAATCAGAAGGTGGTAGACATTCTTGTAAAAATAAAGAATTTTCGGGATTCCTATATGCAGCAATTAATTCTGACATACTGTGGTATACAAATTCTTTATTATCATTTATTAATATAAATTTTTTTTCACCATCTTGTCGGATTTTGTATGTTCTAGGTTTAGTACTTCATATGAAAAAAAAATCATATTACTTTTAATATCCTCTATGAGGTAAATTACTATGACTTCGTCACTGTATAAGACCTCGTAAGGGTTTTCTAAAATTAAATAAATTAAGCAAATCTGCATACCAATCGCTCAAAGCAAAACTGGCAAAATGAGAATTCTTATGTTTGCAATGCCATGCACCTAGCACAGGACATGAGAATTCTCGTTCATAAAATTTACTTATTTGCTCAAATTTATCATTTTCGAAATATACCTTTGTCACAAATAAATGTTAAAAGAAGACCATCTCACATGTTTTTTTTTTCCCTCAAAGAAGTGTCACAACTTAAGTTTTGTTATGGCAATATAATACTCAAATTTTTTTTTCAAACACAACAGTGACAAGTGCATGTGTTACAGACATAGCGTCTAATAGTGAGATAGCATACAACCACTAGTGATAGCATGCAATGTCGTACGGTTTCAGTGGTAGCGTCTAACGTTATTTTAAAGCAGCAGCTATCACTAGACATTGTTAACAATGTCGCGGGATTGTTCGCAATCACATCTTTGCTTCAGTGAGGCAAGACACAAACATGACGAACGAAAATCCGATATTTTGACAGTTGAGGTTTGACGTTTCTCGATCCGATGATAAGTAGGTACGTATAACGGGTCCGGGTTGAAATTGCTAATTATATCGCTGAATTGATACGAAATGAAGAGAACCTAGCAAGTTTAAAACGATTGAAGAAGTTCGGTGCATGTTTTCGGTATTATTTAGGTACAAATAGAGGTTCTTATGAGAAAAAACACAGTAATCCGATTCAACGGTACATATTACGTCGATAGTATTTATTCATTAAAATGAGAAATTTGTCGAAGAATAATTAATTAGTAGTCGAAATTGGGGGTTGGGTAGAATATAAAAGGAGGATCGAGTCTCTCCTATGTTCGTCGTGTCTTGTCTTGTCATGTTCGCAGTGTTTTTATTTTCGTCCATTCGCTAGTTACTTTCGAATGCGAACTAGCGAATGCGATTCTATAGAATATCTAGACATAGTGTTTACGGATCAACTATCTCTGCTGATTCAGACATTAGAAACTTTGTCTAGTGGTTCTATGAAATGTCGTATTAGACACTATGTCTGTAACACATGTTTCTTGTTTCCGGAGAATTGAATATGCGTTTAGTTTTACATTAACTGTCATGACTTTCATTTCGTTTGTTTTATCAGGGTAATGAGACGATTTTTAAAAACATAATAATAATTAAGTGGATTAATTTGGTTCTTATTGTTATAATCTGCAGATATCGGGGAATACAAAAAAAAGTCAGGATATGATGATATGATAAAAGGTTTGAAATTTACACGTATTTTAGTTAGAATTAACAAAAAAAAGAAATATTGCAAAAAATAGCCTGAAATTAAAGCATATACGGTCCACACAAGTAGCCTGGTGTAATTGTGTTAAAATATATTTTCATCGAAAGATATTAGTAATCTTATGATTTTTAACTGGGCAACATTCACCATAGATTTAGTATTTTTATGGAAAGTCGATTTCAAATCATTCCGTTTTCATACTAATTTTATACTTAGAAAAGAGTTATCTAATTATTATATATAAGTTCAATGTTATCAGATTCTAAGGCCTTGTGCTGCATATATTTGCCAAAATTTTTTTTTTTCATATCGCAAGTGAGAGGGAAGTTGATCAAGGGACCATCTTGTAATTTTTGGATCTTCGCCCAAAATTTCTAACTATACCACTGTTTATATTTCAAATACCTAAATTAAAGAACTTAGTTTCTTATTTAGGTTTTGTGATTATCTATACTTTGGTTCCTAAGCACTAGTTCTTTATTTGAAAGTAAATATACTGTATATACCTATTTCTGGTGCAAACATCTATATAATAAATGTTGTACTGCTGTTCACATTGACGAAGTATAAAGCATCCAGGTTTATTTGCACGTTTTTCTTCTAATTTATGATATGAAAATTGGCCTCTAAAAGCCATTAACGAAATTTGAGCAATGATATGATTTCAATAAATCAGTTAGTTATATAAAAATAGTTAATAACTTACCCAACAGGCCCGTGGCATTTAATCGAATGCAGATATTGCAATAGCGGTGATATCACCGAGCGACAAATGTTAAAAGTCCACTTTATCATTAATCTGGAAAATGTAAATAAAATATATACACAAGAGGTTTACATATGAAAAGGAGTAAAATTTATGAATATCAGCTACTATCTGTTCTTATTACATATTCCCAAAATTATACAATAAGTAAATGAACTACAGAATTTATGGGTAATAGTCCAGTAACAAGGGACAAAAAAAGGGGATTACCTGGAAAGTTTCTATGGAGTTATTAAAACAATACTTTGCTTATAGATTTCGATGTGCTCATTCCAAATTTCAATTTTCCCCCTCGCATCTAAGTAGCTCGAGCCACCATATTGAAAAAATGACGTCTAAAAACGGTTTTTTGACAAGATTTCCGTTCCGACTTATTTTAGGATAAAAATGTCTTTATGAAAAATTAAAATAGATAAAATTTCCTATATTTCGTGTCCCAGTCATTTTTTCGCAAAATCAATAGTTTATGCCAGTGATTATCAAACTTATTTCTTTCACCGCCCCCTTAAAAATAAATTATTTTTCAGCCCCCCCCCCATTTTTACAAAATCTGGGCCAGAGTACTTTTATGGAATTTGGCTCTCCCCCAAAAAAAAAAAAATTAAAACGATAAAATGTACGCCCCTCCTAACATATTTTTATTATAAATACATATGTACATATATAAAAAAAAATTAAAATAGCGCCGTAGGCGAAAATTTTTTTCATAATTTTTGAAAATCTTTAAAATATCTCTTCAGGAAATTATATTTTCGATATTTGGATATTTATTATATTCACCACTTTTGAGGCGTTTGACATATTAAACCCCTATGCAAAATTGGCATGTAAAAAGTCCAAAATGAAAATACATATTCAAATTCTTAAAATTATAATATGATTCTTTTATCCTTAACGGATGTATTAATCTTAGCTGACTAGTTTTTTCAAATTCATATTTAATTTATTAAACTAAAACGCAATGCGCTGGAGGCGAAAATTTTTAGACATTATCCGCAGGAACTTGCGTATGGTGCGCGGGCTGTCCTACTAAATTTATGTTAACTATTTTAAGTTTTTATATCATACAGGGTAGAAATATAAACTTATTATTCGTTATTGTGTGGTAGTTGGGCATTAATTTTAGTGAAATTTAAAATACTATATAAAGTAAATGAAATTGTAAAACACCCCCCTAGCCCGCACCAACGCCCACCATTTTTGTCTGGGCTCCTCAACGCTCCCCTCTAGGTCCAAAACGCTCCCTGGGGGGCGCTATCGCCCACTTTGAGAAACACTGGTTTATGCGTAAAAGTGTCGCAAAGTGTACAGTGGTGAGTCGCATTGCACCATCGGCATGATCATTTTTATAATTATTTTCAAAAAATTGATAAAAGACGAATCATGAGATACAATAAATTAAAAAATTATAAAAAAGTAAGTTAAGCTGCTTGTAAATCTAATTTAAAATATATTTATTTTGAAAGTTTTCGGAGGGAAATTTGAATTTAACTGCAACAGTACGCATTTTTTTATATGCACGTTGTTGCGGTTACATTTAAATTTCTCTTTGAATACACATGAAGCATATTTTTATTTATTGAATTTTTAAGAAGCTTAAATTTGCTAGCTTTTGCAGTAAATTTTAATTTTTCATACTTCATAGAAAAAATTTTCTGACTTCAAAGTTTTGAAAAAAAAATCGAATTTACGTTTTGTCGAACTTAAATTTAAATCTCTCTCCAAATGCATCAAGGGTAAATAGAATATTAATATTTTAGAAAATGCTGTCTATATTCATTCACTATCGAATAAAAAAAACGAATTTCATTTCGCATCTCAATTGTGGAAACTACGAAAGAAAAACTAATAAAAGATTCGCTTCTAGAATGCTTGCGCCGATGGTGCGGCGCAACTTGCTACTGCACACTTTGCGACATTCTTACATATAAACTATATATTTTGCAAAAAATTGATGAGACACGAAATGTAGGCGTATAAATACATTTTTATCCTGAAATGAATCTTAACGGAAATATTGTCAAAAAACTGTTGTTAGACTACATTTCTTCAATATGGTGGCTCGAGCGCCAAAGATACGAGGGGGAAAATTGAAATTCGGAATGAGTACTTCGAAATCTATAACCAAAGTATTGTTTCAATAACTCCATAGAAACTTTCCAGGTAATCCCATTTTTTTGTCCCTTGTTAAAGGCATGGCGACTATAATCTTGAAATGTGTAGTGAATAATAATATATAAAATTGATAAAAAATATCTCACCTATAATACCCATCACAGACACTTACAAAGGAGAACATTTGCTCTTTTTTCGAGAAAAACAAGTAAATTGGAATTCCATTTTTTCGACTGATTTCAATATTACAATCTTTTCCCATTGACATAAAACAAATATCATCAATAGTACACAAATGGGTCCACTAAAAGTAAAATTTATAATTATGTAGGTATATCATTCAATGCACATCATATGAACTTTCTAAAGGTCAGTTTTGCAGTTGAAGTACATACAAGCCTCATTTACGAAAAAGGGGGGCTACCAGGAATATTTTATAAGAGTATCAGCGCATATATTCGAGTATCGAACCTTTCATTAGATTTTATTTTGTAGTTTCTACAATTGAAATGCAAAATTTAATTTGTTTAATTTTTTTTTATTAGTAAGGCATGATTGTAGACAGTATTTTATACAATATTAATGTCCTATTTATTTTCAATGGTTTTGAATTCTAAATTTGTAAACAGGTGAATTCAACATTTTTTTCAGAACTTTTAAGTCATTGAAAAAAATACACTGTCTGGCACAAAAAATGAAAATTGTTCCAAATGCAAGAGAATTCAAGATTACCAAAAATAGTGTAAAATAAAAAAAGGTTTGATGCTTGAGTCTTTAGAATGAAAGGAAAATACTCAAAACGTGTGGAAAAAAAACCTGAGCCCGGCACAAACAAAACCTAGCTCAAATGATAGGTACAATTGGGTAAATAAACAGCGCATAGGAAGCATAATCAAAATCGATGGCTAAGTGCGTGAAATTGCCATTTGAACTTTTGAATCAGAGCGAGAGGTATTTATGAGGTCTCACAAAGTGTGAGCGAGACAGAGCAGCCGAGTATACTCACTCACGCTGGCCATTCGCTATATAACTGGCAAGTTTTAAACGGCACGGCTCATCTATCTCGCTCACATTTTGTGAGACCTCGTAAATACCTCTCGCTCTATTTCAAAAGTTCAAATAGCAATTTCACGCGCTTAGCCGTCGATTTTGATTATGCTTCATATGCACTGTTTATTTACCCAATTATACCTATCATATGAGATAGATTTCGTTTGCGCCGGACTTGGGTTTTTTTCGGGCAATGACCTTTCAATCTTGCTACAATACTAGAAATTTTATTTTTTTTTGTTCTCAAAACATTGAAGTCTCATATAAAACGAGTAATGAACTATGGAAAGTTTGAATATTAAACTCTATAAGTAAAAAAATAAATAAAATTCATACTGTTGCAAATAAATTCAAAATTTTCTCTGAAAATTTACATAACTTTTTTTTTAATATTTGAAAACCATAAATTTTCTTGCATTTGAAGTAGATTTCATTTTTTAGAGCAGTTTAGTGTATATTTTATATGATTTGAAAGTTTTGGAAAAAATTACGAATTTACTTATTGTAAATACTAAAATTCGAAAAAAAAATCTCTCCAACAGCATTGAGAGTAAATAAAATATTAATACACTGAAAAACACTTGTCCATAATCATTCCATATCGAATACAAAAAAAAATCATTTCGTGCTTCAATTGTGAAAGCTAAAAAATATAAACTAATAGAAGCTTCGTTCTTAGAAGGCACGTGCCAAGAAGTACGAAGTGACTCGCGACCACAAACTTTGCGGCGCTCAAATACCAAAACTATTGATTTTAAGAAAAATTGATTTAGAAATAAAAAGTAGTAAATTTTCTCTATTTTAATATTATATGTATTTAAACATTTTTATCTTAAAATGAGTAGGAACGATAATATGGTCGAAAGACTGTTTTTAGAAGTTATTTTTCTAATATGGCAGCAAATATATGAGGGAACAAAGTTGATATTTGAGTAAAGCACATAGAAATCTATAAAAATCTACTAGAGGCTTGGGCTATTGTTAGTTAGCTGAAATTGACATAACATGAGAGCTGTCAAAATGACCTAAACTATAATTAAGCTATGCAAATAAATTTAACTTTAATTAAAAAACTAGAGCAATGGCTTTCAATGCTCAACTCATGAGTTTGTGTCAAAAGATCGCTAATTAGCCGAACCTCTACTTAGAGTGTAGTTTGCTAGATAACCAAAGGTAAAAAGACTGACTATCAGATCCAAATAAATAAAATATATAGGTATGAATGGTTTGTTGTGCTGACAAGTAAATAATAAAAAAAACTTAGAAAATAATCTATATACCTACAGGTGTCCTGAAAATCGATGATAATCCGGATACGGGTAATTGAGTAAATCACAATAGTTATCAGAAAAATATGAAAATAATCTAACTCATGTACATATTTTAAAAGTTATAGATATTTCAAAAAAATCATGAAAAATCCACACCTGTGAGAATTTTTGCTCTTATCACTATAGATATTTGATTTTTTTTTGTTATATACCTATAGCTATATAAAAATAGCTATATATTTTTGAGTAATTTTTCTGAAAAATATAACTCTTTGGCTATAACTTTACTGCTTAAATTTTTTCTCTATCTTAAAAATGAAAACTTTTCTCGCAGAGTGATATTTTTACATCCCGTTTCAAAAAGTTTCAATTTTAAATACATATTTTTTAAAATTATATTATAAATGATTTAACATTTTTTTTATTTGTAGGCATCTCATAATATTACTTAATCAGTATATAAAGTTTCAAAACGATCGGAGCTTTATAAATGATTATAACGATGTATGAGTGTACAAAACTCCAGCGCGTACACCGCGTTTATTCCATACGTTTATTAGTATGGGCTCGAAAATTTGAGTCACTTCTTCCTGTATTTACTCGAAAACTATAAGTCCTATCAAAATAAATGTCGGTTAATAATTGTATAGAATTTAATGGAGAACTTTATTGTCTTTGATAGTTTTCTCGTATCTATAATAGTTTTTACAAAAATCTGAAAAAACTGCGATCGGACACCTTTAGAGGGTGGAATTTAGGGTGAAAACATCCCCTTCGATGTGTTCCCCTTTTTAGATCTAAATGCATGGCTAAGAACTACCCATACCCAAAATCTTATGCTTTCTGCCAGCTTAAACCATAGACTCGAGTAATTTCCTGTACTATGGGGGCACTTAGAAATAGCAAATATTATGCACAGCCTACATACACAACGCGATTTACTTATTTTTAGATTTCAAAACGGCTGTTTCTTTCGCCAAAATTGTAGCAAGAATAGAAATTGAATCGGGAACGGGAATGGGAAATAATATACTACAATTCACAATCGGCTTAAAGTCTAAATAGTCTCGAGCAACGCTGGGTGACAGTAGCTAGTTTCTTAGTAAAATTCTCTTAAAATTCTCTTCTTACCTAATTTAATGCGATTTTTTTGAACCTATCCCCCTAATTTATATGAACTTGAAGTATCGATTTGAATTGTTTCGAAAGCTTTAATTAAAAAAAAAGCTCATTGAGAAAAATTTGGCTTTAATAAAGAAAGAAATTATCAAAACTGTCACATATTTTGAGGCTAAATTTAAACTGTTTTACAAAATAATTATTTTAGAAACTTTGGAATGATCATATCACTCTTTAAGGGTGGTATAATGAAGAATCTAATTGAATATTGTCAAAAAAAAATTTCAAAATAGATGATCCTACCAATTTTTTGATCCACGTGTTAGTATTGCGTCTACTTGCCACGATTTTAGGTAAAAAGTGTCATTTTCTCCCAATCTGGAGCAGCTGATTGAATTTTTTTTAATTGAGTTTAAAGATAAAGTATTTAGGATCAAAAAAACAAATAAATAAATAAACTCAAAAATCAAATATCTGTAGCATCGGAGCGAAAATAAGGCCACAGGGGATGGATTTTACAAAATTTTCTTGAAATGTCTAACTTTTGAAATATTCCAGTCAGATTTTCTTTTTAATATTTTTCTGATTACTTATTATGACTAACTATATTACCCGTTTCAGGATTATCATCGACTTTTGGGTCAGCCTGTACATATGCACCTCTTTTTGTTTTTCAAAATACAGTCGAATACCGGGTTGTTCTTTGTGAAATGGATTTACATATAATTTAGCATTATAATTAGAATTTTCCATTTGAACTTCCACGTCATACTCTTCGGACAAATAATTGGGTGCCAACAGGTCTAATTGCTTCAAATATGTTTCTATGACAAAGCTAGAATGTAGAATTACATTACAATGCATTTAATTCATACAATAACTAGAAAAAGATAGATTGGAAATTTGAAATCAAGTCATACCTGGAACTGACTTGTTTTTTTTCCAAACTAACTAAAGTTGTTTCTATAGGTTTTTTAGTAAATATTGAATGTTTTTTGGTAACTTCCCGTGGTATATATTTTTTGTAATCTTTCATCATCGTTTGATACGGTTTTTTGTCTTCGAGCATAACTCGATACCTAAAAAACAACTAAAGATTTTCAAGAAGATCAACAATAATAATATTGAACAATAAAAATCCATTACATATCGGTAATTCCAAGTCCTAGTAGTTCTTCGCTGTGTTTCGAATATTTGATTTCAGGAACGTTGTTGTCTAAAATATCCACTCTGGCCTGATGAAAGAAATAGTTGTAGGCTTCTGAGTCAATTTGTTTGAGACGAGATAAATTCGGAATCTAGTAAAAGAAAACCATATATGTATATAAATAAAAACAAATGTATGTATGTGTGTGTCTGTGTGTACTAGCTTCTGCCACCCGGTGTTGCTCGAGACTATTTAGGCTTTAAACCGATTGTAATTTGAATAACAACGTGATTTAATCGGGATCATAAACAGGAATAGAAACTGGAAATACTATACCACAATTGACAATCGGCTAAAACTCTAAATAGTTTGGGTATATATATATATATATATATATATATAAATACATATGTATAAACAAGTGACGTAATCGTGATTTCGAATAATAAAATATAAAAGGTGTAGAATCGAAGTTACCCTGAAGCGGATTCTGAGGTCCAAGTGCTGCGAGTGGTGTATGGGCCAGTCAGTGGGCAGGAAAAAGTGTCCTTTTCCCGAGGGCGACCGTTTCCTGAGGGCAAAAGCGTGCATCGCCAAAGGAGTCACGTTCAGTTCTCTACACGCCCTCGCACATACACTCTCCGCGTTCGTCTTCGAGCACTGCAACTCTAGTTGAAGCCTGCCATCGCTGCTACCCGCTGAAGCTGGCTTTTGCGCTTCGGTACGACAAGTGCACGTTCACTATGAACTCGGACATCTTCAATTCTTTTATAAGGCACTTTCTCTATTCCAACAAATTCTGGCATCTAACGTGAACATAAATTTTGATACATATATATGTAGGTAGATACATAAGCACACTTATTGTTAGCTAGTTAAGAACGTGTCGCTGTTCTATTGACAGAACGTCGACATTTTGACAGTTCTCTTCACACGTTTCGTAATAACGCGCAGTTCGTAAAGTTTCAAAATAATTGAAGTATTTTAAAGAGCTGTAAGTACATATGTTTTATGCATATAAAACTTCCCATGGGGATAAAAAAAACCCATTCTTATTTCAGCAACAATTCTGAAACTATAAGTTGTATCAAAATAAATGTAAGGTAATAATTATACATACATACATATAGAATTAAACGGAGAACATTATTGTCTTTGACAGTTTTTTCGTATCTATAATAATTTTTGCAAAAATCTAAAAAAACCGCGATCGGACACCTTTACAGGGTAGTTTTTAGGGTGGAAACATCCCCTTCGACATGTTTCTCTTTCTAGATCTGAATGCACCCCTAAGACCTACCCTTTCCCAAAATCTTATGCTTTCTGCCAGCTGAAACCATAGACCCCCTTTTTTCGCGCTAATTTCTCGTAGTATTTAGACAGTTTTGAAAAAGGAATTGTCTGCTAATCAAAAATCTTCAAAATCTGAAATATTCCATTCTAGCCATTCGCTATCATATGTCATAGACTGCCATTGCTGACAATAGAATACAATGTTTTGCTTTTTCGGTTTTTCTGGAATGTGGAGGGGATCAAGTCTCCCAGATATGTATAGTCTCCTTTATAGCAAATAAAGTTCCGAATGAATGCGGTAGCGGTAGCACTGCGATTCCCTTGTCTTATTGTCGTGAGTCATAGAGTGTATGTCGTGAGCGGTCGAAGGATTGTTTCGTTGTGTTTTGGAGGGAAACCGGTAAGGATACATATTAATCCCTAATTAAATTTCGGATACTATGTACATATATATGTATGTATATATGTATGTATATATAGTCAGAGTCAGGAGAGTTTGGAATGTTTCTATTTATAGGTTAGGTCCTCGTGGGATAACAAAGCAGAGAGATGAGCGGCGGTCGATTCGCTTCCTCGGTTGGCAGGGGACTCTCCGCCCTCTCCTTGAGCGACGGTACGTCGATATAATATATAATACAGGCGGACCTCGACTTTCGCACATTTTTGAAAAATAGATTTTGAACCCAAAAAACCACTCATATTCTAATTTTTTTTGATAAAGTCGATTTATCTTAAGTTATTTGTAATATTTTCAGTAAATTCTTTGTTCGATACATAGGTCCATTGAAAAAAAATCGCCGAGCGCCCTTAATATTTTTTTGTGCTGAAACTTCGTATTTGAATATAATAAATATGCACCAAATTAATAAAAAAAAGAATTTCAAGAATACCTTTTTTATTTATTTGTTTATTTTTTTATTTTTTCACATTTTCAAAACCAATTGTGTGCGAAAGTCGAGATTCTCCTGTATATTATACATACCATTCATATATGATAAATATTATACGATGCGCGCTTTACAGAGACCGAGAACTTCGACTCCTTCGAGCGCGGAGACTTCCATGAAAGAGGAGGGCCCAGGGGCAGAGGTGAACAAAATCGAAAACTGAACATTTCCTATCGTTGTTTTCTTATCTTCGGAACAATTCGAATTCTATTGTACGCGAGTATCGATCCGTTTTCACAGTCATAGTCATTTTATAAAACTGAAATCATAATTTGATCCTTCGGCTCAGTTCGACCCGACCCGACCCAACTCCACTTCTACGATAGGAATGTTTTTAAAGTCACTCAATTGTCATTTTAGCGAGAGGACGCGGCCCCGGCTCTAGGGGCAGAGGCGGCGGCGCCGGTAGAATGCAAGATCGTCGAGATGACGGTTAACATTTGTCTATCATATGTATTTTTCATAATCCTGATTTTTCAACTGACATTAAATAATCCATCATATTTTAGATGACCACTTTGATTTTGATAGTTCTGCAGATGGAAGAAGAGGCAACGGTTCGTATATTTGTCCCTAAATTTTGTTTTTATTTTTAAATTAAAAAAAAAAACATTTTATCGTCCGACGCAATTTAGATGGAGAAATATCTTCCGACAAACCGAGAGAACGGTACATCCCACCCGAACCGACCGACAATGAAGAAGAAATGTTTGGAAGTGGCATAACCACGGGAAGCAATTTTGACAAATATTATAATGTGAAAGTGCAGGTAGAATTTATTGCTTATTTTTTTTGTAACAATTACGATTTATACATGCAAATATGATATGTGTACAGTCAACCCTCATTTATCTCGGGAGATATGTTTCATATTCAGCGGGGATCGTGTAGTTAGTGGGTACGTAAAAGCGAGACAACACTAACCGATTATAGCGGGACAGCGTTATGCTAGTCGAATGCACATTCGATGCGAATTCCTCATCAAATACATATTTAATATTACGTAGTATTGAATGTTGTATTTGTCTCTTTTTTTTTGCTTATTATGACCAGCACTTATGAATTATGTTAATATGTAGGTATATTGATTGTGCATTTTTTTTATTATTAAAATTGTTACCTTCAAATGGGGCGAATAGAGACACTTTTTGACTTAGACCGTAGAAACTGACAAACTCGTTAGATTTGTGGAATTAAAACTGAATTCAGTATATTAGTCTCGCTGCGCTAAATATGTGTAGGGGTGTAGTTGATAATCAATTATAATTCTTTTCTTGGTTTTAGAAGTTTATTCTTTCAAGTAACAATCAAGATTGCCGTCCTTACATTGGTGG
Source organism: Cheumatopsyche charites (assembly GCA_024721215.1). NCBI lineage: Eukaryota > Metazoa > Arthropoda > Insecta > Trichoptera > Hydropsychidae > Cheumatopsyche > Cheumatopsyche charites. The sequence continues at coordinate 56,378 of JACZEN010000017.1, forward strand.
CCGTCTTTTATACACATTATATGCTGATGTCGTGTCAAGAGATTCCGCTGAGAGATGGTTCCCACGAAATTCGAGTAGTGTCATATTTAAATGCTTATGGTCGGTCTCATGTCATCACAGCGAATTCTGCTGAGAGAACGATTCTCACGAATTCAAGTATTATCATATTTAATGCTTATGATGAGCTTTGTGTTGCAGAGAATTCACCTGAGCACAATTACAAGTTCAATAACTAGTAGGGTAGAGCCCCCAATGCCAGACACTGCACCAATTCCGGACAGTATCAACTTTAAAACGATTTATTTAAGAAATGGTTAAATATAAAAAAATATGGTGTTTGGAAGTTTTTAGAATACTTCATGGAAACTCTAAAACAGCCACCAGCAGTTGTTTATTTAACGCTTTTAAATCGTAATCGAATTTAATGTGTCGACTTTTTTAAAAAGTCGCCATTCCTTAACAAAAACCTTAAGAAAAGTAGGTTCAGTCGATCGTCGTTATTTCTGGAACTATAGCGATTTATATAAATGTTGTTATCTACAAATCATCTCAGATATATTCCCCAATTGGTGATTACTCTAATTACTCAAAATATTAGCTAGAATTAAAGTAATTAATAAATGTCGGAAACTAGATCACAAAAAACGCGAAGCCCCAGTTCGGACACAGCTCAACATGGACGAAAATCGAGCTGTTTAGAGATCTGTCAGATCATAAAAAATCGTGACGCGTTATTCAAATACCAGAGGTTATCAACATTTTCGTATTCATCGGATGTATAAAATTGTATGTATTGAGAAAATTCCAGTATTTATATATTTTTTTTGTTTAAAAAAATAAAAATATAATATAATTGTGTTTTGAATCAAATTTTGAAACGTTATAGTAGTTTTAGTACAGCATGGTGACAGGCTGTCAGATTAGGTCACACCAACAAAAACAAAAAAGGTTAGGTTAGGTTATGTAATGCTAGGTCAGGTTACATGCTTCGACCGGACGAAGTTTCTGTATCCGCGACGCATTCGAAAACAGTGATAATGGCAATTCGACAAAATATATGAAAACTGAATTTCACAAAGGGCACGAGTGACCTTTATTATCAAAATCGAGTTAAGTACAAAAAATCGTTTAGTATCATATATGTATAGACCCATTTTCTGAACTTAACTCAATATCGACAAAAAAGGTCACTTGTGCCCTTTGTGAAATTCAGTCGTCATATCTACCATTCAATATAAATACTGATCATTTGTATGCTAACCAATGGATACTGACACATCGTATTGAAATACTGACACACCACATTAGAATACTGCCAAAAGTAGATTAAAATACTTATCAGTAATATACTAGCTGAAATTAGACTACAAAAAGCAATACATACTGAAAAATTCCAAAAGAATAAAAAAAATGTTGACGACCTCTGTTAAGCGAAACACATACACTCGAAACCGATTTTACGTTGAAATTTCATATGGCGGGAACTGGGGCTTTCTTACTGGCGACTACTGGGGTTACAGTGTCGACTACTTAGGCTTCGATTTCACCCATGAAAATTTTGCACATAATCATATATATTTGCAAAAGTATTTCATCAGGTCTGGATATGACATTTTTTATAGTAACTAGAATGTTCATTTAACAATTCAGCATATTAATTATCTCTAAATTACACTCCATAACAGAATTATGAATTTTTGAAAAACGAAAATTTCCTTAAACTGGCGCAAACTGGGGGCTCTGCCCTACTATGATTAATCTATCCATCCATACATACAGGATTAGGCTGAAGGCCTTAAATTCTCTCTATAAATACATGTTAAAAATTGGCCTGTATTCAAATAATCACTTATACAATTACATTTCAATCAGTAATATGTGCAAAGAGATTTGGTCGGTAGAAAAATGATTTTTATCTGAAAAAATTGTATGATCAGTAAACAATTGATCAGTGGTTTAATGGTCAGTTATTAAAGTCAGTAAGTAGAGTAGAGCACCCAGTTTGTGACAGTTTGACGATTTGAGTGCTGAGGAGTGCGATGGCGTTCTTTTTTAGTGTAAAAAACAAACGGTCAACACTCAATTGGTTAAAGAAGTTTTCTTTTTTTTATTCAATAATTCTTAATTTTGTTATGGAGAGTAATATAAATATATAGTAGCGCTATTCTGTGTGTATGTCCATGTTAAGTTCCGAATTTCGACGACTACCAAATGAATCAAACACGTTGGCTTAGAAAGTCGAATTTACGAATGCAACCGGTCATCCAAACTCGAATGGATTTCGATGAAATTTGTAGCCTGTTAACGTCTGCAAAATAAATAACATGTTAACCTTTTAGCTGCCAACCGTATTTACCACGTATGCGCTCTGTAGGCCATAGATTTTCGAAATATTAAAACATCAAAAAAAAAAGATTTGATTAACATAACATGAAGCTTTCGGACAATTAGTGTGACCCTGCCTATGTTTCACCCAAATGCATTCTAGGCAATGTTTTATGATTTTTTACGTTTTCTTGTTAGGGTCGTCACAATACTAAAGTTCATATACAGTCACTTTTATATATTAGGTAAATTTCCCCGTATGGGGACATGTTCTCGGTAAAAAAAGATATGCTCACAAACTTCAAGCACAACAAAATATCTCGTTACGAATGGCGGCAAATGCTCCATGGTTTGTCCGTAATTCAATCATCCGCGCCGATTTAAACATATATAGTCTCGAAGACCATTTCCGCGAATTATTAATTAAATACCGCGACAATCTTATATCTCACCCTAACGAGCTGGTGAAAGATATTATTGATTCTTATAATTGATAATATATATTAATATAACATCCAAATAGTGTTGGCGCGCGAAAGAGTTTGAAGTATGCGAGATTCGAAATATATATGTAACACTATTTCTTTTATAATTAAAAAACAAAAAAAATGCATGAATGTTCGTATGTGTGCATGTGTGCAAAGTGAGTACGTATGACATAAGTACATGCATGCTTACGCATGTATGTGCTACTTATGGAAGTGGATGCGCATATGAGTAGATTTATGAGTGTGGGGGCACGAACGATTAGTTAGAAAGGAAAAAAAAAAACATATGATTAGATAGGCAGGTTAGTGGCCAATAGAGCCAAGTACTGCCAAGAATAAATAAATTATTCGAAACTATATATTAGGTAAAGCGGAAAGTAATGACAATTTTTCAGTATAAAACGAATTTTTTTTTTTTTTTTTAAATACAAACTATTTACTTAATTAAATAATTTCCGTTGTTATTCACAATACCTCTCCACAATTGAGGCAACTTTTCTATACCTCTTTTATAAAAATTTGGGTCTTTCGACTCAAAAAATTCATTTAAGAATTTTTTGACATCATTAACATTTTCAAAATTTTTTTTTCGAAGCGCTTGTTCCATACTTAAAAATAAATGGTAATCGGATGGGGCGACATCGGGTGAATAAGGGGGGTGAGGGAGTAGTTCTAAATCGAGCTCTCTAATTTTTGCTTGAGTAGCTTTTGATGCGTGAGGCCTCGCATTGTCGTGTTGAAGAATACGCCGTTGATTATTCACTAATACGGATCGTTTTTTTAATAATTCCGCCTTCAATCTATCCAATTGACCACAGTATACATCCGAGGTAATTGTTTCGCCAGGTTTTAACAATTCATAGTGAATCACCCCTGAATATATCCCACCAAACACACAAAAGCACTTTTTTTAATGTTAAAGATGGTCGAGGTGTTGAAATCGGCTTTTGCTCTTTAGAAAGCCATTGTTTTGGCCTTCTCGAACTGTTGTAAAGAATCCATTTTTCGTCTCCAGTAACGATTCTGGGTAAAAAAGGATCAGTTTCATACCTACTCAACAATGAAGAGCATATGGTTACCCGCTGATCCAAGGCCGACTGCGACAAATCGTGTGGGACCCAAACTCCTTGTTTATGCTTTTTTCCAAGCATTTTGAGATGGTCCTTTACTGTCGACCATGGACAGCCGATCTCTAGCGACAATTCCTTTATCGTTTTCCGTGGATCTGCCTCAACCAGTGATTTTAAAACTTCATTGTCCAGTTTTTGAGGTCTTCCCGATTTCGGCATGTCTACTAAATTTCTATCGCCAGATTTAAATTTTTCAAACCATCGATGAGTTTTGCGAAGTTTTAAAACATCTCCATAAGTTTCACAAATGTCGTCAGTAGCTTCTTTGGCTTTTAACCCCTTGTCGAACAAAAACAATAAATTACACCGCAACTGCATCTCGTCGATATGTGGTCGTGACATTTTTTCTATGGGTAAAAATAAAAAAAACAAAGTAAAAACCGTTACAAGATGAACGGAGCTTCAAAATAATACCAATATTGACGTACTTACTCGACGGCAACCAAGTGCAAACTGACCTGAGAAACGCACCCTAAAAAATTGTCATTACTTTCCGCTTTACCTAATATATAGATTTCATATATTTTACTAGATGTCGACAAGAAAATATAGTATTTTTCGTATTTAATAGAGGAATTAAGCAAAACGCTCTCACGCGTCACTGGCCTAAGCGGCCCGGCTATATAGAACGCTCTCGTGCGTCGTTGGCATCCAAAGGGTTAAAGACTGAATTATTTTTCAATAATATTTCTTTTATAAAAATCCGATAAAGTTACATTACGAAATATGAAGTGCAGAAGTTTTTTTTTAAATGAAAAATAAAAGATTGTGTTCACATTCATACATATGTGTATTTTGAATTTTGATTTGTGATTTTTTTCTTTGCCAAAACTTTTCAAATTAAATTAAGTCCGATCTTTTAATTGCATATCGGTAATTAGTCAGAGATAACTATTAAAAAATACAATTTTTCTCTATCCACACATGCGTTGATATATTCAACAGGCTGATTGCTAGTTTAGAGATGATTGATAAGTGGAATCATTAAATAAACATTCTAGGTAGTTACTATAAAAAATATCATATCCAGACCTGATGCAATACTTTTCCAAATATACATAGTTAAATACAAAACTTTCATCGGTGAAATCGATGCTAGGTGCATGGTTCCCCAAACATGTTAACTTTCGTTTCCCGTACATGTATTAATAATGATTAATAATATAAAAATCTTAATAATAATATAAAATAAAAAAAAAACAGGTAGTCCTCGACTTACGACCAGATCCGTTCCTGAACTTTGGTCGTAAGTCGATGTTTCCCCTATTTAATTAATTCAAAATGTAATTCAAAATAATACATATTAAAACAAAAAAAAAAAATTAACATCAACTACAGTATTCGTATTTATAAATAGATTGAATATTTTTTTTCAAAAACTGTCTTTGTTTTTATACTTATTTTTATTAATGAAATGGGTCACGGGTTACGTCAAAAAATTTTTTTTAGATTCCTTATACTTAAATGTATCCGGAAATACCCCATGTACGTTCAGCCATTTTTAGTTGTTTAGGAGTTATGAAGTTATTAATGTATTTTGGCGATTTTCTACCGGAGCAACTAATAATATCATAATTTAATTCACAAACATAATTGCATTGAGTCATTATTTCATTTAATGTATCAATTACATAACATTCTTCATGATAAGTTATTGAAAAAAGGGTCGAAAGTGAAAATTTCAATTTTACGATGACCTGAGTAAAATTTTCAAAAAAATCTTAATAATACTAAATGGATGTTTCTCGTGTTCAAACTATTTTCAAAAACTTCAACAATATGTCAGCTTATTAAATAATAATTAAAAAAAGTTATTCTTAATAGGCGATTTTACAACGAAATCAGCCTCGAAACATTGACAGGTGAAGGTTCGCTACATATCAGGAACGGGGTACAAGAGAAGAGGGTATTTTGTAAAGTTTTAAAAGAGTTTTGAAAATTGACAATTTTTATAGAATACCATGTGCTCTTTCTGAATTTCCACTTTTCATGCTCGTATTTTTCCTGATTGCCGTCATATTGGAAAAATCGCTTCAAAAATCAGTTTTTTGACAACACTTCCTTTTTGACTCATTTTATCATAAAAAATTTTATATACAAAATGAAAGTAGAGAAAATTTCCTACAAATTATGTAAAATCTATTTTTTCGTAAAATCAATAGTTTTCGCTGCATAGTGTACAGTCACGACTAATTAAACAGTGAAGGCACTCGTACGCCTCTATTGCCTCTAACCTGCCTATCTAAGCATATGTTCTTCATTTATGTATTTTTTACACTTTCTATCTAAACATTTGTACCCCAACACTCATAAATGCACTCATATACGCATCCACATCCATAAGAAGCACACACAAATATATGTAAAAGTATGCTGCATGCATTTAAGGCTTACATATTCGCTTAGTACACACACATACATATATACATTATATATGCATTTTTTTATTTAATTATAAAAGAATTAGTGTTGCATACATATTTCGATTCTTGCACACTTCAACTCTTCACACTTCAATACTATTTGGATTTTGTGTTAATATATATTATCAATTATAAGAATCAATAATATCTTTTACCAGCTCGTTAGGGTGAGATTTAAAGTTGTCGCAGTATTTAACTAATAATTCACGATTATGAACAATGAATCATAAATTTATCTAAATGTCGTAATATATTTCGTTTTTTTTTTTTGCTGATTTATCTTAATGTGACATCTCGATTTTAAAAAATCAAGTCGTAAAGCTCAGTTTCCGAGCGCACGTCAATGCTGCAGACGGCAGGCGATATTTGTGGTGCTGGATCACCGCATAATAAGGGGAAGAAAAACCTCTTTTGTCCTATTGTTCTGTGGCCCAGTGCAACAAGTGTCGCGTATCGCATTGTCATGCGGTTGGAAACCAGGCTTAATAGTTTCATTTTCAGATTATTTTATATTCATAGAATATGGTTGTTTGATAGGTTTCAGGAGATAATCCACCTGCTGCCATCGATTCTTTCGAAAATTCGGGGTTGCGTCCGTTAGTTTTGCGCAATGTGAAGAAATCAAACTACTCAAAACCAACTCCTATTCAAAAACGTGGGATCCCTATCATGCTTGCTGGTCGAGATCTTATGGCATGTGCTCAAACGGGATCTGGAAAAACTGTAAATAATAACTAAATTATTTTATGTGTATATCTGAGTATATAGTTTAAATGCTTGTTATTTTTTCAGGCTGCTTTCATGCTACCTATCATTAGCAATTTGCTAAGTGATAATGCTCCAAAAATAGTTAACAATGGTATTTCTCAACCTCAGGTGATAATTTTATCTCCTACGAGAGAATTAGCAATTCAAATATTTTCGGAAGCGAGAAAATTTGCTTACGATTCGCCTATCATTTCGTGTATTGCATATGGTGGAACTGGTGTTCAGCATCAATCGAGCAAAATAAGGGTAAATTTTAATTTTTAATTAAAAATATACATAACACGTGGATCAAAAAGTCGGTAGGATCATCTATTTAAAAACATTTTTTTGACAATATTTGATTAGATTCATCATTACATGATCTTTGAAGAGTGATACAATCATTCCAGAGTTTCTAAAATATTTCGATATCTTTTTTGTAAAAGAATTTAAATTTAGCCTAAAATATGCGACAATTTCGACATTTTTTTTTCATTATTGGAGTCAAATTCCTATCAATAAGCATTTTTTTAAATTCAGATGAAAGTAATGATTACTGAAAGCAAGATCTAGAAAAAAAAGTAGATTGAAAGAGGGTTCTAAGTGCATTTTTTACCATTATTGCATTCGACTTGCAACTCGATAAATTGCATTAACATGAGCAATCGCGGTACCCTTTCGATAAACAGATCTCTATTATCAAATATTGATGCAAAATACTAGTAATATAGTTTTTTGATATCGTTAAGATGTTGGCTATCTCAAACATATTCAATTTTTATTAAAATAAAATTATTTTGTTAACTTTTTTCAGGTTTTATGGAAAAACTCTTAATTTTTTTCGTTTAAAGCAAATCGAAGTAAAAACGAAATTAAACTTAAACTAAATAATAAAATCTTTTTTTTTTCACTTGTTTCGATAGAACGAAATCCAAAAAATACTAATCAAGTCATTATTTTGCTTGAACAGTATTTTTTCCATTTAAAAATTAATGTTTTATCAGCGCATGAGATTCAGATTTTCTCGTTAGATCGAAGATAGTAAAAGTAGTGTTTATTAAATCGCTGTAACTTTGGAACTAAAAGTCAGATCTTCATGAAATTTAGACACATATCATTTGAAAGATTACACTTTTCAAAAATAATACTGATTTGAAAATATTTGGCCGCCTTCTGTATGATCCTACGAACATATTGATCTACGTAATATATACATATAGTATAATAAGAATCACGAACTAAAATTTACACCCATGACTTTTCACTCCTGTTACTACAGATATTTACCATGTATTTTTTTTATCGAAATTATAATTTGTCAGTCGTGCTTTTGATTTAAAAATATGGAAATATTGAAATTTTGAGCTTAAATTTCATTTGAAGAATAAAAACTAATATTTTAAAATTTAGAATAGGTACCAGGGAGAAGAAGGTATTACCAGTCACCTAAGCAAAATTAAACATTAATATGTGAAAAGTTACGGTTTTATTCATTTTTTTTAAAGGAAAACAACTTATGTATTATTTGATGATAATTACAAACAATGAGATCAATATTTATTTAAATAGGACACAGGTAATACCCTCTTCTCCCCTAATCTTTCCATGACCAAAATATTATCTCGGCAAGATTAACTTTTCTGCATTTTAGATGTCTTAAATATTTTATTAATAGTTTTATTCCGCTTCAAGATAGCATTCTTGTTTGTTGGGTTTTACAATATCTTGTTTGGGGAAAAAGTTTGAATAGCCTCAGAAATAAAATTTATTTATTTATTTATTTAAAAACAGGCATAACCCAAACAATAAAAAGAAAAATTTCTTAAGTGCAATTACATATATAAACATATATAATAAAATATATTTACTTACTTATTATTACAGGAAGGTTGCCATATATTAGTAGCAACTGTTGGAAGATTGTTAGACTTTGTAGAAAGAAATTACATTAGCTTTGAGTCTGTCAAATATTTTGTCTTGGATGAGGCTGATCGAATGCTTGATATGGGTTTTATGGGAAGTGTTGAAAAAATTATTTCACATCCCACAATGACTTCAATGGTAAACACTTATTATACATACATATAACATACTTAAAAAAACATACATTTTATTAGCAGTCAATTTTATTATAGGGAGAACGTCAGACAGTCATGTTTTCTGCTACATTTCCTGTGGCCATTCAACGATTGGCAATCAAATTTTTAAATGACTATATTTTCGTCACCGTTGGAATTCCCGGTGGTGCATGTTCAGATGTAGAACAAGTCTTTTATGATGTAGAAAAATATCAAAAAAAAGAAAAACTAAAAGAAATTTTACAAGAAGAAGGTACAGTAATATTACTTGCAAATGGTTCATACATACACACATAAATGCAAGCTTTTTATATGCATAACTAGCTTCTGTCACCCGGCATTGCTCGAGACTACAGTAAAGCCTCGTATAATGGCGATTTCTATAATGACTGCGACCTTTTTTTTCTATAGTGACCGATTACTTCTATAAAGACGAAGTATCGAAACTCATCAAATTTTAGGATGCAATGTTTCACAACTCAGCAATGTGTTGAAATTGAAAAAAAAAATATATCAAAATCAGTGATTTGGTCGTCTTAGTGTGAGTCGCACCCAATACACGATCAGTCCACATGGCCCCCTTTTTGAATTCACATTTTTTTGCTGTTAAGACTGATTTCTGTGATATTGTGTAAAATTTCAGATTTATGGAGACAAACCCTAGATGATTTTCAACCTGAAGGTTGACATGACTCATGTTTTCTATTAAATTTTACCCCATTTATGCGAAAAAATCGTGAAAATTAGACCTCTAGAACATGCCATCTGAATGGAACTATGATATATTTTTGACCAAAATAATATTTCAGACATAAATTTACTTAAATATACTTTTAAATAAACAAATATTGCTTTATCACGTATACAACTTATTTTATTTCATTTCAAAGTTCGAGCGCACCTAATGAAAAACACTGTATTTGGGGAAATTATTAATTTACTGATTTCCGTCAAATAAAAAAGGAAATGATTGAAAAATGTTCACCTTCTATAATGACCTCCCTATCTCGTCATTATACAAGGGTTTTGTGTATTTAGATTTTAAGCCGATTGTGATCTGTAATATATAATATTAGTTCCCGTTTCCATTCAATATCATTTTCTGCTACAATTTCAGCGAAATAATCAGCCATTTTGAAGTCTAACAATAAGTATTTCATATGTAAACTGTACATAATATTGGCCATGTCTAAACGTCCCCCCTTGATATTTCAAAATATGAGAAATATTTTTTTTTCTTCAAAATTAAAATGTAATAATTCAAAAACCTTCCCATACATACAGGTAATTATTCATGTATATAGATAGAAGATAGATGAAGGGTGACAAATATGAAACATCGCAATATTTATTACTTACAGTTTCTACCATCTAATTTTGCATAAAATCAGTCACTAATAGTAATATTGTTAGATTTCAAAAAGAAAAATAATAAGATGGACATTGAGTGTAAAAATATTGAGGATTGAAATTTTACTAGGTTTTTTAACTATATCAATTATTATTACTTGGCGATGTTTCCGATTGGAAATGCATTAATTTACCATTCCAAAACCAGTATTCCATATTCACCACCCATTGACTATTTTTTATTAAAATACCACTGTTCCATATTTGATAACGCATGAAAAAATGAAAAGATTATTGAAATTTCAATTTTTTTCTTGATATAGTGAGTGATACACTGTAGTTTTACTATGTAATTTATTAAATTGGTATGTATGTGCTCTACGGGGACTTTCATAGGACCTAGCGATGCCCCAACCATGTCACTGCTATTTTTATAATAATCACAGATCACAACAAAATCGAAAATAAGGTACCCTACTAGGACTCTCATAGGTCTTGGGTATGCTCAAAGTGGCACTGCTAGTATTCGATAAAAATCATAATATATGTATATTTTTTGTTGGACAGGTTCTGATATGCACACCATGATATTTGTGGAAACTAAGCGCAGTGCTGATTTCATTGCTGCTTATGTAGGGGATTCTCTACATTATAAAACTACTAGTATTCATGGAGATAGGCTTCAACGTGAAAGGGAAACAGCACTGGCTCAGTTCAAATCCCATCAATGTAATATTTTAGTGGCCACTGGTGTTGCCGCTAGAGGCCTGGATATCAAAAACGTCAAACATGTCATCAACTATGACTTGCCAAAATCTGTGGATGAGTATGTCCACAGAATCGGACGTACAGGTCGTGTTGGTAATAGGGGTCGTGCAACCTCATTCTATGACTCTTCCACAGACAGTGCTCTTGTACCAGACTTAGTGAAAATTTTACAACAAGCCGAACAACATGTTCCTGAATTTTTAATGGACACAGGAATGGGACAAGGATTATATTCTCAAGGAGAGTTTGGAGGAGAAGATGTCAGGGTATGTATTTTTATTTTTTTTTATTTTACTAAAATACTAATTCAAGTGATTCCAAGTATTTTATCTTTTCCCTAAGTTTTTTATAGCATAGTATCTATTTATTTTTTCAGAATAATGGAAACAATGTTACTTATGATGAAGAGGAAACCTGGTAGATCGACCAAAGATGTTATTTTTTCCACAAGATTGATGAAAATTCATTTAAACTTTGTGATATTTTTTTTCTATTCCTAATTATGTATGTACATCATCTATACTTTGCGAACAGTGATTATCACTCTTACAATTTTTCTGAAGTGATAGTTTATTTGCTTGCCAGATCTTTCAATTGTATGTTGCTTAACATGATTTTTTTTTACTATAGAATTTGAATGTGTTTGCAATAAAAATAAACAGTGAAAAAAACATCAACTTGTCTTTCATAACACTAGTGGTGAGCAACGTACAAATGAAAAATCGGACATTAGCAAAGTATGAACCATATCGATACTGGAATAAGTAACTAAGTTATTGAATCTGATCGCCAACATTCTAATGAACTAGTCATATAAAATACCCAGTTTTTAATACATATAACATCATTACAACCTTTTATGATACTCCAATCGTTTTGAAACATTACATACCGACAAATAAATTAAAAAAATATTTATATCGTAATTTTAAAAAAATATTCAAAGATGAAACTTTTTGAAAGGGGAAATAAATTTTTCGCTATGTAAGAAATAAAATTATAGCTAAAGAACAAAATTTTTTGAAAATTAAATAGATCCTGTATTTTTAATATACATACATACATATGTATATGCTTTTTAAAAGATTCCTATTGCTATGACAGTCAACATGCGTTTTTTTTTTTATCTTTTTCAAACTGCTCAATTTAAAATGCTCAAATAGTTATTCGAATATGTTATTTTTTTGCAGCTTTAATTTTTTTTTCTAGCACAATGAAATTTTTGTCACATTTCAAAAAGTTTCAACTTATTTTTTTTTTTTTGAAATTGCAGTAATGACAATTTTGAATATTTTTTAGTTTTTATGAATCTTATAGTTAGATTATTAATTTGTCAATATGTAATATTTCCGAATAGGAGTATCCCAAAAGGTTTTTATGTTGTTATATGTACAGGGTAGGATCAAAAGGTGACGATAAAATCTTCATTGTGAACAAAGTATTAAGGTTACATTAAATATGAATTGATATTCTTCAAAGTACTCTCCTTAACTAGCTATACACTTATCCCGATGCTGCCATGATTGGAAACCTTTCTGGAACCCTTCTTTCGGAAGGGCCTTTCGCTGTTTTGTCATAACTTATGTGTAGTCGTAGTGATCATGTCGCTTCTGATTCGTGAATATTTAGCTGAAAAAAATATTCCTGTTTGTCCACATCCACCTTATTCACCAGATTTAACACCATGTGACTTCTGGATCTTTCCAAAAATCAAATTCGTGCTGAATAGAAAACGATTTGACACCATTTCCAATATTATAAGAGCTACGACAAGACAGCTAAAGGCCCTTCCGAAAGAAGGGTTCCAGAAATGTTTCCAATCATGGCAACATCGTCGGGATTAGTGTATAGCTAGTCAAGGAGAGTACATTGAAGAATATTAATTCATATTTAATGTAACCTTAATACACTGTTCACCATAAAAATTTTATCATTACTTTTCGATCCTACTCTATGAAAACTCACGTGAGAACAACTTATTTTATTTGATACGTTAATTGTAATGTAGGTGATCAGATTTGATAACCTAGTTATTTATTCCAGTATTGATAATTACCTACTTAAGTGTTTTGTTTAAGCTTTCATATGGCTGTGAATTGTGTTCTGTTGATTTTTAGGGAAATTACGAAAATGTTACATATTTTCAACTGTTAAGTTTGAATTTGTGTATAGCACTTATTTTAAATGTTTTCTTTTGCACTTATACAAAATGGATTTTATATAATCGAATCCTAATTGGTTAATGCTTTTATGAGTATTTTTTTTTCATAATTTCCCTCTTTTCATTTGTCTACTTATATAAATGTGGTAGAAATATTTTTGTTTAAATTCATACAACATTATGTGAAAGCTTTAAGTATTATTCTTTTTTTTTATTATATCATCTGGAATTTATGTATTCCACACAAAAGAATTGTGAACAATTCATTTTTTTTTCTCATTTTAATTCTCAACTACTTTATTTTTGAAAACAATGGTTTCCATTCATTCACTATTTAGACATAAGGATTCTTATATTTTTTTTACAAAATAAATTTTTTGGTATTAATAGGGTATTTTATTTTATAAACTTTTATGTCAATGTTTCATCACATTTGGAAATAAGAATGTAATTATAAAATAGCACTATTCTGTGTTTCCATGTGACGCATTAAAACTGCGTCGATATATTCATCGGGTTGAAACTGTGATGATATATTCAACGGGTCGATCGCTAGTTATAAATATAAAAAAAATAAATCTTATTTTAAATGGGTTAAAATAAAACATACATAAAAAATATTGTTCTAAAATATGAAAATAAATCGCTAAAAAAGTAAAGAAAAAGTTTTATAACTTTCGCAGACCAGAAAAAAAATTATATTTTATATGCAACACTATTTTTTTATACGTTATTGGAAATTTAATTAAGTAGGTATAACATAAAATTATTCAAACGTCTCTTTGAGTTGCGTGGGTTACGATATGATCTTTTTAATCCGTTCATCCTTCGCATTTCTCACTAAACTTAAATTTCGCATACCAGAAAAAAAATTATATTTTATCTCAAACCTTACAATTTTTTAATATGCCATAGGAAATTTAACGGAATTTAATAGGAATGGTGCAAGCCTCGGTACTCGGCGGACAGTACTCAAGAATACTCCGGACTAAAGTGGTATATAGTGTGAGCCATGCCTTCTCATAATTAAAACGGTTTAGCCTCTCTTGTAATGAAACCGAGCATTCTGCTAGCTTTGGAGTAAATTTGTTCACAGTGGCCGCGAAAGAAAAGTCTCGAGCCAAACAGCACACCCAAATCACACATGGTCACGATCCTCTGAACAGGCACGTCATTGATGGCATAGGTGTGCAGGAGTGGTTCTCCTGCGCGTAAAGGACAGAACAACGCACTTTTCAAGGTTCAAGACCATATCATTGGCCTCACACCAGGCATTAATTGAAATTAGGTCGTCCTGCAGTGCCAGACAGTCCAATACACCCCTGATACGGCAGAATATTTTAATATCATCTGCATATGCCAGACATTCACTTTTGATTAAACCAAGAAGATCATTCACAAAGCACAAATGGAATAAAAAAGGACCGAGTATGGAGCCCTGCGGAACACCAGAAGTGGCCAGGAAAGGGGTGGTATCAGGGTAAAAACAACCTCTTGACGTTTTCTCCTCTCTAGATCAAATTGTACAATTAAAATATACATATAATATATGCCAAATCTTATGCTTTCTGCCAGCTGAAAACAGACTCGACTATCTTCCCATACTAAAAGGAGTAATGTATCTACTATTATAACAAAATGCAGTGCAGCAACATCATCAAATCAAGTTTTATACAACTAAATAAACAAACATTAAATCTAATTCATCTTGTATTAAATTGTAAAAATACAAAATACTGATAGGATATTTTATAATTATAATATACAGTATAATATTTCAAAAATTATTAAATCATAATACCTATGATAAACTGACCAAGAGTACCTACATACATACATAGGTATATCACATATATGTAAATTGACATATTTAAAATTTGCTCTTTTTATTTACATTATTGTGCACTAATAGATAAATTTTCGTATCCAGATTCTGGATGGTACCTCAACAAAATGTCAATTATTCTGGAAATGGAGAAAACAATTGTTTACTTTCAGTACATATTTAGTCAAAACAAATACCAATGTAGCGAAAATGATTCTTACAATATTGATATAATACTTATGATATATAAAATCACTGTAAAAATATTAAAACAAGCAGGGAATGTTTCGAGAGTTTTTTGATATATCAAACTATAAATTGGTGTTGAAATAAGTGGAAATATTGTTTCAAATGACGTTGTCAAGGAAAGAACTTTTCCAGAGTCTTTAGAAGGAACAATTTTCGTTAAAATAGATCTATTGATTGGCCCAGAAATTGCTCTTACACATGTGATGGAAGCACCTGGATTAAAACTTACATATTACATTGTACTTTTTTTTTTTATTTACCTAGGTACATTAAAGAAAAAAAATCAAAAATACTTACCAAAGTACATATGCCATGTTTTAGTGGTGAATATAATAATAATGGATTGAACAGTTGCCGAAAAGTAACTAACAATTGATATCACAGTATCTTTGATAAAAAAACGTTTTTGAATCAAGGATAATATTAATATACCACATATTGAAGACATGATGCTAAATGCTGCATAGAAAGTGACATCGTTAAGTTTCCAGCTAAGTTTTTCTCTGGCAAATAAATAAATAACTGCACCGTCGCCTTGAAAAACAAGCATGCTTGCAGTGCAAGCCAAAATAATAAGCCATATCATTAATCTTCTATAATTTGGTCTCGGTTTTGTACAAGTTTTTATCATGTCTATTACTAAATTCTTATCGAAAATTGTCGAAGTTCTTTGTGGCTATGATAAGTCAGTTTCAATATTAAAATGTGATAGAAAACATATCGAAGTAAAAAAAAAAATAACTTACTACATTTTCATTGAACAATGGTAATGATTCATCCAAAAATAAAACAGAATAAACGCCCAATGAACATATAGCAATGCATATTCCAAAAACTCCCAAATAACCAGTATATTTGTATAAATAACTACTACAAATAGAACCTAATAAAACGCCGAGCAGCAATGCACCTTCCAGAATTCCCATTCTGAAAAAGTACATAGGTAAATTAGTAAACACTAAATTATCAATTTTCACACAATAACTATATTTGATGCATAAATAATTACCTAGATGACCTGTTATTTACTACTGTTACATCGCTGATATAACAGAATGACCCAGTTATTATAGAACTACTACCTCCTGCCAAAGATAATGGCACCGAAGCTAAAATAAGATACCACGGATTTGAATAATCGAAGAAAACATATCCCATGATGTATACAAAGTAGAACAGAAAGCCTTAAAATAAAAATAGTGAAATTAAATTTGACCACTCTTAGAGTTTATTAATTGATTTAACATTGAATCGATTGAGGACCCAATAAAGAAGAATAAATTAAAGGTTTTCTTCCGTTTTTATCAGACCATGGTCCTAAAAATAAGCTTAATGCCGCAGGGAATAAACCCTCAACTAAAGATTTACACAATATGATCATTGCTGCATGAGGTTGCAATTTTTCCTCTAAAATTTTTGTTTCATTGTCATCGTGGGACGATATCAGAGATGAGCATTCGGAAACATTATAATTCATCGAAGTGCATAATTTGTATAAGACAAGGTTGCTGTATACGTATTCTAGAATGAGAAAAATGAAAATCAATCTTACGATAATCAATAATAAAAAAATCGAGAGAAGCCTAAAAATACAAACCTGACAGGCCAAAAGCGAGAAAATATGCGAATAAGGGTATTTCGACCATTTCATGGATAACTTTTGATCTAATTGTGAATCTGGCATTCAGAATACTATCTCCAGTGTCTGTCATTGCAAATGCTGCACGAACAACCTACATACACTGAACAAATGATTTATAATACCATTAATGTTTTCATTTAATTACTGCTCAAACTTACTTGTAGCTAGATATGCATACATATATGTTTACCTATCTATACTAACTACACATGCGATAGATTTCATTGTCGGTATGTATGCATTTATTTATTTATGGGGACTGGATACGTGTCCGAACAAAAACGTGAGAAATGGCCGACAGTTGGCGCTGTACCCTATGGTTCTTAGACTGCGATACATTTTTGACAGTTCGACCGGCTGTCGTCCGAGTGTCGCAAGTCTCCGCAAACACTTTCTCATTAAATGCGTTTTCGTGCGGAAAATCAATGTCGGTGTGTATCGGAGATGAAGTTGAAGAGAAAAATCACAACACAGACGAGCAAATGCGTCGGTACCTTAAGAAAAACTCATTTGTGCGACGAGAAAACAACCGAGGCTCTTACACGAGACCGTAAGTACTACAAACTTGCTTTTTTTCCCTACACCGAGTAAAACATTCATCCGATAGTCCGAATCGATTTTCGTTTCAGATTAAAGCTCCAAATGAAATAATTATCAGTCAATCGAAGGGCCGTAAGTGATACAACACACCCACATCGTTCCACCGGAGAGAAAAGGATAATTTTTGTAACGTGAGTTTAAAGATGACCCAAATACTCACTGCAATAACATAAAACTTCATTCACAGCAATCAAGATTAATTATCATTTCACAGTTATACTGAAACCATACCGTTTGGATGAAGAGAATCAATGCACATGCAAATAGAGGAACATATTTCTGCGATCGATGAATCAGACATCTATTCCAAGATGTACTTAATTTATAATTATATGAAAAATGAACTTGTTGATCGATTGAAATTCAAATACAAATAAATAAAATCTGTACATTGTCATGTCTTCTGAAACTTTGAATGTTTATAATCAAAATTGCGAAGACATGATGACAAAGCTAGCCGTGGCTCGTTTAAGCATTTATAATTTGGATTGTGATGTAGTAACGTTCACAGATCTGACTTCAACCTACCATTTTCAATTCTGAGGTGATTGTTACTGTTTATTATTCTATTTGTAGAAAGTATACATTCTTAAATTGAATTGTTTGTAATTGTAATTGCTTGAGATGTCCAAAAAAAGACAAATCTAAATATTGAATTTCAGACATTACCTTGCAAGAAACTCAGGATACCTATCAATAATTTGACATTAAAACTAATGTGAAAAATGTGTTAGAAGCTTTAGATTACACTGAAAATGTAATGCATGAATAGAAAACTGCAGGCGCTTGATGTATATGCATCTCGTTGTCATCGTGTAATCAAATGTATTAAGTTTTCTAGGATAACTTATGATTTTCTTTTATTTTATAGATGTTTTATTTATCCCACTTTTTGTATGACGATGTTGAAAACCAAGTGGGTCAATTAAATGACTTATGAGGTAAGAGAAATTTTGAGAAAAGTTCACTTCATGTTGAGCGTGTATAATAATATACCTATTTATGTATATGTTAACACACGTGATGATATATAAAATTAAAGACTCCAAAAACTATAAATACATTTTATTATTACGATAAATACCTACATGTAATACATTTTATATACCTAACCCTCAAAAGTTACAAGATATACATTTAAATTACATATTGTCTATACATAGATACCTATATCATGTATCCTGGGAATGATCCTGTAGCAATGCCAATTGAAGAGAATAGAGTAAGACTATGTGAGATGCAAGTACGGTTTGTTCTGCAACAATCTATTTGTCAGCGGTTGACAGTATAAGACAGGTGGATTAGAAATTGCTGCCAACATAAAAAGTCTGACTGTGTTACTAACGCATTGTAACCACTATAAGGACACTTAATACGTAACAAATTTCATTTTTTTACCTCTAATTTCACAATTTGAAATAATCTTTTCATGTTCAAACAAACTCAAAAAAATTAAAGACGAAATTTTGATGTATGAGGGACATGAACCATCCCAATTTTCAGGAAAAACCATGCATCTTCCGCAAGATTTTTATTCTTTGCGTTGATATTTTCACTGCCCTAGTTAACTAACCATAGAGTTACAATTAGTCCTCCAAATACAAATGGTTAAAAATCCAAGACAAAAAGAAAAATTCAGTATGCAGAAGCATTTTACTCAGCCGATCATCTTGGATCTCCGCCTGACCCTCATCTTTTGACGTGAGTATCTTGAACGAATAGAACTCATCAATGCAGTATTTTCGAGCGAGCCATTGCAATATACTTTCGACTGTATTCGTCCCCAGCTTCGGACTTAATAAATAAGGTCCAACAATTATTTTCATATCCTTTAGAACGAGAGTTTTTCTGGTGGATTGATAAGAACTTTCTTTCTGGAATGAAATCTATGAGCATAGTTAGGCCTACTACTAGCGCTTCCTATATTTTCTATACCTTTACATGAGGATATGACTATATCAACGTTTTCTTCTATTGCATCATTTGAACCGACTTTGTCCATTGTAGAGAAAGAGTTTCTAGAGATTCATTTTCTTATCTAAAACATGTCAAAATAACGTGTTACTGCGATCTAAATATTCGTACTTGATTTACTAGAAAGCCAATTAGAAAAATTACCAGAGTCAATCATCTTCGAATTGAAAATGCTGAGCTGAGGTCTCTTTCAATATTATTACATTGTAATCCGACATATAAGTGCTTACGCAAATCCCAGATAGCCAAGTCTTCATACCTCTGCTTTTCTAATCGTAAATATTCAAAGTTTCAGAAGACATGACAATGCACAGATTTTTTTTTTTTGTATTTGAATTTCAATTGATCAACAAGTTCATTTTCCATATAATTATGAATTAAGTACATCTTGGAATAGATGTCTGATTCATCGATCGCAGAAATATGTTTCTCTATTTGCATATGCGATGATTTTCTTCATCCAAACGGTATGGTTTCAGTATAACTGTAAAATGATAATTAATCTTGATTGCTGTTAAAGAAGTTTTATGTTATTACAGTGATTATTTGGGTCATCTTTAAACTCACGTTACAAAAATTATCCTTTTCTCTCCGGTGGAACGATGTGGGTGTGTTGTATCACTTACGGCCCTTCGATTGACTGATAATTATTTCATTTGGAGCTTTAAATCTGAAACGAAAATCGATTCGGACTATCGGATGAATGTTTTACTCGGTGTTAGGAAAAAAAGCAAGTTTGTAGTACTTACGGTCTCGTGTAAGAGCCTCGGTTGTTTTCTCGTCGCACAAATGAGTTTTTCTTAAGGTACCGACGCATTTGCTCGTCTGTGTTGTGATTTTTCTCTTCAACTTCATCTCCGATACACGTCGAGATTGATTTTCCGCACGAAAAACGCATTTAATGAGAAAGTGTTTGCGGAGACGTGCGACACTCGGACGACAGCCGGTCGAACTGTCAAAAATGTATCGCAGTCTAAGAACCATAGGGTACAGCGACAACTGTCGGCCATTTCTCACGTTTTTGTTCGGACACGTATCCACTCCCTTATTTATGTACATACGTACATATCGACATTTGTACTCACCTACCTACCTACATACATACATACATACATGCATACCAGTGTTGTAGTCGAGGGGGAGCGCACGGGAGCGCGCTCCCTTACCTCTTTCGGGCGTGGGAGCGCGAGTTACGGCCTTCAGCCTAAACCTATATGTACTTATAGATTAGTCATAGTATAAGAGTTATTGAACTTGCATTTGTGATGGCACGAGGCTCGTCGTAAGCATTATGATGTTACACGAGAATTGTAGTAAGCAATAATTATAACAATGGTCGAGTTCCTAGGAATCTGCTACTCAGCAGATTCGATGCGACACGAGGCAAAGTGCATTCGCCGAGTTCGCGAATACCGCCCCTCCATCGTGTTGAATCCTACAAGTGTCATTGGACAAAGTCCATCATTAAAATTGTATATAAGGCGACCGTCGATGTATCGGAGCCAGTCTTGACTGTAATTAGAAACAATAAAGATCTAATACTAAGAAAAGGACTATAATTGAGAATCAACTACATCCCCATGATTAACTAATCATAACTGGCGCAGTCGGCATTGGACCAGCATCCCGAAGGACCCAGCAAACTCCAGAGCAGTCGTGGTACACCTGGAAGCAGCCTAGAGGACCTCAGGACGCAACAGCTCCAACAACAGCTTGATAGACTACCGAAACGACCCAGGACATCACAACGCAGAGCCCCAGAGCCAGACGGTGAACACCTGCGGATCTTCGACACTATCAGCAGTCGGCATTGGACCAGCATCCCGAAGGACCCAGCAAACTCCAGAGCAGTCGTGGTACACCTGGAAGCAGCCTAGAGGACCTCAGGACGCTACAGCTCCAACAACAGCTTGATAGACTACCGAAACGACCCAGGATATCAAAACGCAGAGCCCCAGAGCCAGACGGTGAATACCTGCGGATCTTCGACACTATCAGCAGTTAAGACAGCAAGACTCCTTGAAATCTCCAAGTAATGCAGATTAAACTTAATAAAAGTGTTGGTATTCTCTAATTATTGAAATTCGAGGTATATTTTAATAATTAGAACGACCAACCTATAACACCTAAAACAAATCCTTCTAATCATTTATCTCCCAATACTCCTTCTTATTATGAGTAATCAATTTTTTGAACCTGCAATGAGGCTAATTCAAAAGAAGAAATGGATCACAAGGATCATCAAGGGAGAAGATGCTAGATGTCAAATAATAGACATCGCAGAATATGAGTTTAAAGAAGTGTATAAGTGAAAAAGTAATTAAATTAAATTAACAGCCAAAATAGTGGTGATTATGGTCATTTTAAGCCTTTGTGCTTGTTTGTGTTGTGATTGATTTCGAATTTTATCGAATATTTGTTTTCAATGTAAGTTATCTTGCTTCAACTTATCAAATCCATTGCTGAAATTTCTGAATATTGTATCCAGCTTACATGGACTGAATATTAAATTGAAAAATTTGTAATGATTTTGTTTTTAACTTGAAAATATGAATACTAATTTGAAAAAATTTCAATTAGATAATGTAAAACTTTTAATTGATTTAAAGTTTATAATTGTAAAAATATAAATTGAACAGTATAAAACAAATGTATTATATTAAAAGAAAATCTAAGTGTTAAATGTTAATTATTCAGTTGTTAAAGTATTGTTAATTAATGTTGAATAATGACTTACATTAATCAAGTATAGATTCACATATTGTATAAGCAGTTTCTCCGTAAATTTTTCATTTTTAAATTGTATGTAAAGTAATTTCAATTTGTGATGATAAGTCATCTAATGGAAACCTTTAGTATTGTACTTTTGATATTATGTTTTTAATATTGTATCGAATCAGTAGAAATTTTTGTCCTTTCTTCCTCTATTGTTCAATGGTTGAGGACAACCATTTTCTGGGGAGGGACGAGTTACGGCCTTCAGCCTAAACCTATATGTACTTATAGATTAATCATAGTATAAGAGTTATTGAACTTGCATTTGTGATGGCACGAGGCTCGTCGTAAGCATTATGATGTTACACGAGAATTGTAGTAAGCAATAATTATAACAATGGTCGAGTTCCTAGGAATCTGCTACTCAGCGGATTCGATGTGACACGAGGCAAAGTGCATTCGCCGAGTTCGCGAGTACCGCCCCACCATCGTGTTGAATCCTACAAGTGTCATTGGACAAAGTCCATCATTAAAATTGTATATAAGGCGACCGACGATGTATCGGAGCCAGTCTTGACTGTAATTAGAAACAATAAAGATCTAATACTAAGAAAAGGAGTATAATTGAGAATCAACTACACCCACACTTTTAACTACACATAACT
>JACZEN010000018.1:0-31029 GCA_024721215.1 Cheumatopsyche charites
TTTTATTTTTTTATTTTTTTTTTTATTTTCTATTATATTACGTTTTTATTTATTATTTTATTTTTTTTCTTAATATTTTTTTATTATATTTTATATAAATCTTTTTGTTTTTTTTATATTTATTTTTATTACTAATTTTCTATTCTATTATTATTATTTTATTTTTTTATTTATTTATGTTCTTTTATTTTATTATTTTATTTTAATATTATATATTTTCTTTATACTGTATTATTTTTTTCTTATTACTATATTATATATTTTATTATAATTTTATCTTTTATCATAGTATTTTAATATTTTTCATCTCTTTTTTATTTTTTTTTTGATTAATTGTATTTTTTCTTTATTTTTCTTTATGAAATTATTTTTATTATATTTTATCTTATTTTTTTATTTTTTTATATTATTTACTATCATTTTTTATATTATTTTTATATTTTTTATATTAATTATTACTTTATATTATTTAAATTTATTTTATATTTTATTTTTATTTTTTTTTTTTATTTTTATTTTTTTTATTTGTGATTTTTATTTTTTCTTCATTATAATTATTATTTTTTTATTATTATTTTTTATATTCATACTTATATTATATTTAATTATATTATATTTTTAATTATATATTTTTTATCTATTTATTTATTTATTTTTTTTTTTATTTTGTTTTACTTTATTATCTTTTATTATATTTTATTAATTTATTTTATTTATATATTATATTTTATTATTTTCTTATATTTTTATATATATTCTTTTATTATTATTTTAATTTTTTTATGTATTATTATTTTTTTTTATCTATTATTTTTATATCTTTTTTCTTATTATTTTATTTTTTATATTATTTTATATAAATATTATTATATGTATTTTATTTATATTTATATTTATTTATTTGTTATTTTTATATTCTTTTTATTTTTATTTATTTTATTTTATTAATTTTATTTTTATCTTTAATTATAAATTTTTTTATATTTTATTTTATTTATTTTATTTTATTTATATATTTATTATTATTCTTTTTTCTTTTTAATCACTTGATTATATATTTATTTATATTTATTATTTTATTTTTTTATAATTTTAATTTTTATATATTTTTTTATATTTTTTTGTTTCTTTATTTTATATATTTATTATATTTAATTATTTTAATTATTTTATTTTTTTTTTTATTTTATTTTTTTTTATTTATTAATTTGATATTTTTTTTATCTTATATTTTTTTAATTATTTATTATTTATATTTATTTAATCATTTATTTAAACTTTAATGTATTATTTTTTTTTATATTTTTATTTATCTATATTATTTTTTATGTTATTATTAATATTAATTTTTTTATATTTTTTTTTTTTATTTAATTTTACTATTTATTATCTTTTTTTCTTTACTCATTTTATTTGCTATTTCTTTTATTTATTTTATTTGTATTATTTATTTTTTTATATTTAATTTTTATTATTTTTATTTTTTTATATATGTTATTTTTTAATTATTATTTTATTTTATTTAATCTTCTTTATTATATTTAGCTTCTTTATTTATTTTTTATTTTCTGATATTATTTATATATATTTATTTATATTTATTATTTTTATTTATTTTCTATTCTATTATATTATTATTTTTTTTATTATTTTTTAATTATATTATTTTATTTTATATATTTATTATTATTATTTATTTTATTAATATTTATATTATTTATTTATTTTTTTTTATATTATTTAATATTGTTATATTTTATGTATTTATCTTATAATATAATTTTTATTTTTTTATTTTATTATTACTAATTCAATATTTTATTGTTTTTTTATGTTTATATTATTTTTTTATTTTTCTTTATTTATATATTTTTTTATTATTTACTTTATTATTTCTTATTATATAATTATTTTTTTAGTTTTACTTTTATTATTATTATATTATTTATTTTTATTTTTATTTTTATATTTTTTATTTACGTATGCTATTTCTATTTTTTTAATTTATTATTTAATTTTTATATTATTCTTTTTTTATATATTTATTTGTTTACTTTTTTATATTATTTATTCTATACTTTTATTAATTTTTTTATTTATTTTCTTATTACTTATTTTTCATTATTGTTATATATTATTTTTGTCTATACCTTATTTTTTATTTTATTATATTTTATTCTTACTTATATTCATTCTATATTCTTATTATCTGTATTCTTTTTTTCTAGTTAAATGGCTTTCTATTCATCAGTAAATTATGATTTTTTTTTTAGTAATTATGTATTAACATATTATTTTTTTGCATCTATCATGACAATGAACGACGAAACGTTTTCAATTTTTCCTTCCTTTCCTAGTTTTGAGATAGAACAAAATTGGAATTCAATTTTTTGAAATTATGTTCGCGTGACTTCATTTATTTTCAGTTAGTGATTTCGATTTCAAGGTGCGATCGATTTTTTTTTGGTGTCAAAATCATTGATATTTTATTTCTCAATTTGATTTTATCTCAATTTCATTCTACATTCTGTATTTATTATAATATAATTAACGATAAATTATATTCGGCGCGTAATTGTATTAACGTAAGCCAGACACAATAAAAATGTGAAGTGTGTAATAAAGTGAAAAGCAGAGCAAAAGTGATGTGTATAGAAAATCAGTGAAAAAGTGATAATATGAAAGTGTTTCCAAGAAGAATCAGAGCAATTTATTAATTGTGCACACATTTTGTAGAAATGCACAATCCAACTACAAAGCAACAAGGGTTTTGACAGATTCGCCGAATTACAAATAGGTGTTTTTTTTCTTTAAGGGTTATCCATATAAGTTGAAAAAAAAAATTTGAATTTTCTCAACATATTTTATTTCAAATATTTAATTAATGCATGTACATATAAACAACAATAAAAAAAGACAATAAAATGAAATTCAATATTAAAATCAATTATAACATATGATGCTAACGGAATGAGCTTAGCGAATATTATATGTTTGATCCAGGAACCATAAAGATTTCAGTCGTACTCTTGTCTCAATTTATTTATAAATCCCAATGTAACATTAATTGTGTAGAACCTCATCAAATCGGTCCTGAATAAAAGGGAAAGGAAAGTAGGACGGAAACGGAATCTAGTAGAGGTGGAAGGAAAATACAGATTTAACTGAGATAGGTCAGTAAGGAAAATGAGATGAAAACCTTTAAAATGTGGAATTGTCTACGTGTATGAAGACAAGCAAAGCACACCATTCCCAGAACAAAATCGTTAGAAAATAAAAAAAGATATCCGTACATCTTTGAATATATTTTATGAACTGAATATATTCAAATAATGTTACAATATTCATTTAGGTACCCTCAGAATTCATTGTAATTTTTTTTTAATTCATATTTAATCAGAAAAATTTACATTATATTTTTTAAATAATTTATTGTATAGAACTTTATTTTTTGTGATTATAGTTTTAACCAGTGTCAGTTTGTTGTAATAAAAGTACTTGAATATTTACTGTTACTATAATACATACTTATCTTTGAATCTTATATCATGAGATAAATAATAGGAATTACAGTCCTAGCGTGTCCGAACGTTTATTTTATATTGTGAAATTTCAACACTAAAAAAACGAGTCATTGACATGTAGAAATATATCTCATGTGAAAATGTTGATATTTCAGTAATGAGCTTGAGAATGTCTTGGATTGTTCCTCTGGATTGAGCCCTTAAAAGCATACGCCAGAATAGAAAATGTTATGAAAATCAGAGAAATCAGAGAACCTCCAAAAATGTTGATCCCGTGAATTGGGGGAATTCACTGAACTATATCAAAGCATTATAGATGAATGGAATGGAAGGCGATCAATTCTAAAATTAAAATCTTTATTGGATTCCACGCGAAAAAGAAGAATGGAAGATTTCAGGAAACAATGCCTGACCAATTACCTATCTGAATATGACATCAAATTCAGCCTGATAGTGAGATTTAAATTTTACGGTGTCATTAAAAAAAATATTGTAACTAGACTGTAGTATAAAGGAAAACAAGATATCATTTTGATACACAAAAAAGATCAATTACATAAAATATACATGTTGCCTTTTAAGTGTTGATATACAACAGAATTCGATTAATTAAAAGGCAATAAATTAAATGGTCAGAGTTCAAATCATTTTTGGGTCAGAATTTTAATGATAAAACGGCCAGAATAAAATTAAGAAACGATCAGAATAAAATTAAGAAACGGTCAGAATAAAATT
Source organism: Cheumatopsyche charites (assembly GCA_024721215.1). Taxonomy (NCBI): domain Eukaryota; kingdom Metazoa; phylum Arthropoda; class Insecta; order Trichoptera; family Hydropsychidae; genus Cheumatopsyche; species Cheumatopsyche charites. Next base: position 4,260 of record JACZEN010000018.1, read on the forward strand.
AATAAACGGTCAGAATAAAATTAATAAACGGTCAGAATTCCCTTTCAAAAACGGTCAGAATGTCGAAAAACGATAAATTGTCGACATAAAACTTTTTTTTTAATATAAGTAATATTAAGTTAGGTTAGGTTAGGTTAGGTTAGTTGTGATTCATCGGCCGAGCAAACGAGTTCGCTTGTGCGCTTGGAACGTGTTTCTACAGCCGATATTGGAGACAGCGACCTTCTAGTGTCAGCGGTACCATTTTAGTCTATTCATTTTGTTTTCATTTATATTTTGATCTTTTTAATTTTTAATTTTGACCTTCGTTTGTGTGCCTCCCTCTGACTCAACTTTTTGTCTTTGTCTTTTATACATTTTTTGTTTAACCTTAAATTCGCGCCATCCGTAAATCTCGCTAGTACAACCCGTCCCGCCAAATTTTTGAAATGAGCATTCCAGTTGGAATCTAATTGGAATCCAATTAGAGTCCAATTCCAATTGGAACCCATCTTTCCCCGCAATGGCTTCCGCCGACGTCTCCACCTTCGAGCGGCTCAAACAGCGTTTGCAGCTGCAGAAGACTCTGGAGACGGAGTTGCAGGGGAAAATTTTAGACCTGGTGAAATACACCAAAGAACATTCAAATGTTCATGTCCCGCTTAAAAACGGGATTCTGAAGGTGTCTCACCTTACCGCGAGACTTTCTGACGAAAGGAAGTCGGTCCGGAAATTGTTTTTGGAGCTGGAGAGCTCCACAGCGTATAACGCTGGAGGCCGGGAGTCCGCGACGCGGAGTCCCGTGCCCCCCAAGTCCGCGGGGTCCTCCCCGTCAAAATCCGCGGAGCCGAGGGTTTTGCTGACGGCTCTGGAGCGACCAAAGCGACCAATAAACCCAAGCCGACTCCGGGGCCGTCTTCAAAGTCAGCCCCGAAGACCTATTCCAAGGCCGTCTCGGGGACAGGCTCGCTTCCTTCAATGGAAGCTGGAAGAGCGCCGACGTTGGCAACTTCCGTCCCGGCGGCGAAAAAGCTCTCCCGGCCATCATGGGCCAAGAGCGAGGCGGTAGCGCTCAGGTCGAGTGACGTGCCCCAGGGCGGTAGCTATGCTACCGTCATCAAAACCTTGCAGGCCTCGATCAACATCGAGGAGTATGGATGCCGAATTTCAGGCATCCATACCACCCGTGGAGGAGAATTGCTCCTCAAAGTCCAGAAAGGCAGCGCCACCAGCGCTTTCGCCACCAAGGTGAAGGAAGTGCTGGGCTCTTCGGCGCAGGTACGACAGCTGGTGCCCCGCACCAAGCTGGAGGTAAGAGACCTCGACCAGAGCGTCTCCAAGGGGGACGTAGTGGAGGCGGTCCTCGCCACTTTGGCGACGACACGACCAACATCGGTCTTCTCGGCTAAGGACATTGAAGTCATTAGCCTGAGGTCGGCGTACTCAGGTACGCAAAGAGCCATCGTTCAGATGCCGACGGAGGCGGCTTCTTTGCTCTTACAAGGAGGAAAACTCCGCATCGGGTGGGTGTACTGCCGAATCAGGCAGTGCATCGAGGTTACCCGATGCTACAGGTGCCACGGCTACGGCCATACGGCAGCCAAATGCAGAGCACCAGATAGCTCAAAGCTCTGCTTGACCTGTGGCATGGAGGGCCACAAGGCTGCGGCGTGTGAGGCAACACCTTGTTGTCTCTCATGTCGGGCAGCCGACAAACAGCACAATCACCGATCCGGAAGCGGTGCTTGTCCAACATATAGAGAGGCGCTTTTGCGCAGCAAGAAAGCTTACAAATGATTAGATTCCTTCAGATCAATCTTAACAGGTGCAGAGCCGCCCAGGATCTCCTGATCCAGAGCGCGCTAGAAAAGAAGGCAGACATCCTGCTTCTTAGCGAACAATACGGTAGCATTCCGGGCACGTATTTCGCTGACTCATCGTCACTGGCTGCAATCTCCGTCACTTCCGCGGGGAGCGCGGTTTCAGTGTACGAAGCAGGACAACCAGGTACGGGTTGGACGTACATACGCATACAGGAAGATGTTCGGATCTACAGCTGTTACTTCTCGCCAAACGCCCCTTTTGACGAGTTCGAACGGCAGCTGGCAGATCTTGAATCCAATATTAGACGGTGGAGCGGACGGGTCATAGTCGCCGGCGACTTCAACGCTAAGGCCACGGACTGGGGCTCCTCTGTTACTGATAACAGAGGAAGGCTTCTGGCCGAGAAGATGTCGGGGCTTGACCTTTACGTTCTAAATAACGGTAATCAAAACACGTTTAGCAGGGGAGCATCCGGCTCCGTTATAGATCTAACTTTTGCGGACAGCGCAACTGCCGCTCGTATTTCCGGGTGGGAGGTTCTTGGAGACGTTACGCTGAGTGATCATCAGTACATCTGGTTCACTCTCGAAACGCGCCGGGTAGACCGCACGCAGCCGTGCGTGCGAGGGTGGGCGACGCGTAACCTCGACGCAGAGGAGCTAACACAGGTGCTAGATTTCTTTTTTCAGCAGCGGATACCTTCAAACGACGAGGATTGTGACCTCGCTGCGTTGGCTACCGGTTGTATAACCGAAGCGTGCAACGCAGTTCTGCCCCTTCGCAGATCTGCCAAGAGACGAGCAGTCTACTGGTGGAATGAGGATATCGCCCAGCTGAGAAGAAACAGCATCAAACAGAGACAGCGCGTCCATCGGCTGAACGGACGTGTCCCCCCAGAGGTCATGGAAGCGGCGCTCGAGGGATACAGGGCTGCTCGGAGGGCCCTCTCAACCGCAATACGGAAGAGCAAATCACGATGCTGGGCCGAACTGCTGGAAACGGTAGATCGAGATCCCTGGGGATTGCCGTACAAGCTCGTGATGAAGAAGCTCAAGCGGCCAGAACAGATCCCGTATCTCAACGGACTCAGCAACATGGAGACGGTGGTAAGATGCCTCTTTCCAATGCATGAACAGATGGAGCCGAGGATCCGAGAGATCCCCGAGTCGGAGGACATAACTCTGTTTACAGAAGCGGACCTGACAACGGCATGCGGTTCCCTGGTCGCTGGGAAGGCACCAGGCCCCGATTGCATTCCGAACGAGGTCATCCTGATAGTGGCGAAGGAATACCCGGACCTGCTACTCAGGATCTTCAATCGGTGCTTGAAGACCGGTGAATTTCATGGAGAGTGGAAGCGTCAGAGACTGGTGCTGCTGCCCAAGGGAGGTAAGCCAACTAACGAGCCTTCCTCTTACAGGCCTTTGTGCATGCTCAACGGTTTGGGGAAGCTCTTGGAGAAACTTTTGCTCCATCGGCTTAACGGTTTTATCGAGCCAGACGGGCTATCACCGCGACAGTTCGGCTTCCGCAAGGGCCGGAGCACAATCGACGCCATCGAGTTGGTTGTGCACGGAGTCCGCGATACACTATCGGGGTCGGTGAAGGCAAGCGGCCACGCCGTATTTATCACGCTGGACGTTAGGAATGCGTTCAACACGGCACGATGGGATCGGATCCTGTCGGCGCTGGAGTCGAGCGGGCGTGTACCGGCGTATTTATTGCGTCTGGTGGACAGCTACTTCTCGGAACGCATCCTGGAGTACTCGACGGCAGACGGACGTGCGACTGGAAGATATTCCGTCACCGCTGGTGTCCCGCAGGGTTCGGTTCTAGGACCAACACTGTGGAACATCATGTACGACGGGGTACTCAACCTGGAGCTACCCGATGGCGCGACAGCGGTGGGTTTCGCCGATGATCTCGGTGTCCTGGTCTCTGCGAAGAGACACAATTTATTGCAGGACGTAGCCAATGAGGCGCTTCGACGCATCTCCCGCTGGATGGATGAAGCCGGTTTATCCCTGGCCGAACAGAAGACGGAGGCGGTGTTCTTCACCAGGAAGCGGAGCTTACCACACCCCGAAATATACATTGGCTCATCACGAGTCAATTTCCAGAGATCCCTCAGATACCTCGGGGTGTGGATCGATGACAGGTTGAATTTTAGGGACCACGCAGAGCGCGTGGCAACGAAGGCGAGCGGCGTGGTCAACTCTCTGGGTCGACTCATGCCAAACCTTGGTGGTCCGAAGCAGAAGCCTAGGAAGCTTCTGCTTAGCGTCTTAAATTCAATCTTATTGTACGGCGCCCCGGTCTGGGCTTGCTCTATGAAAATAGAGCGAACCCGCAGGATGCTTTCTTCGGTGCAGAGGCGTGGTGCGTTGAGAGCAATATCGGCGTACTCCACTGTATCGGAGAATGCTTGCCTGGTCATTGCAGGTAATCCACCAATAGATCTTCTGGCTCTCGAGAGAGAGACCATGTACCGCGGAAGGCCGGGTCCTGAAGCGGCTAAGGAGACAGGTGCTCAGCGGGCGGTCAGGGTGAAAGCCGCAAGGCTGGAACTTATGACCGTTTGGCAGAAGCGCTGGGACGATGCGGACAACGGTCGATGGACGCATCGCTTGATCACGTCAATACAGCCCTGGACGGAGAGAAAGCACGGTGGTACTAACTACCAACTCGTGCAGATCCTCTCCGGCCACGGCTGCTTCGGCTCCTATCTTTACCGTATTGGTAAGGAAGCCACTCCCGAGTGCCATCATTGTGTGGCCCCGAGCGATGATGCCGAGCACACCGCGTTTGTTTGCCCGGCATGGGACGGACCACGGCGGACCCTGGAGGAGGAGTTGGGAACGCGTATCACCGTTGATAATCTGGTCAGTCTCATGCTGGATAGTGTCGAAAATTGGAGTTCCGTCCGCTCCTTCGCGACGACCGTAATGGACGCGAAACTTGTAGATGAGAGACTGCGGGAAGGCGACCGTCGCCCACCGTAGTCTGCGTCTATCTCGACCGCGTTTTTTAGGAGATAGACGCATCCGCGCGTTTTTTAGCTTTAATCATTATTTTACAATGTATTTCGCGAATCTTCACCCGATTGTGAAGTCTAGCTGTTTTTTGTAATAACTTTAAATGGGAGTTTTGGTTTTCATCATATCTGGGTGGTTGCTCTTCTAGCTAACTAAGTTCAACTTACCTCAAGTTTGTACATTTCACTGTGCCTCGGGTAGGAAGTTGAGCGGGAGGGTGAAGGAGGGGTTTTTTAGTGGGTCGGCATTACCTTTTGTACAGCCATCCCCACACTCTCACTGGAAATCGGGCCAGTGATGGCAAACTCTGCCAGTCCTCTCGAGGATTTTTCCCCTTCTCACGCAAAACAAAAAAAAAAAGGTTAGGTTAGGCTGTCTGATGGCGCTGGTAATTCTTTGACGTAGTGCCAACTTGACGGACAAGATTTTGACCGTTTTATTGAAATTATTCCGACCGTTCAATATAAATTCCGACCATTCAATATAAATTCCGACCATTCAATATAAATTCCGACCATTTAATATAAATTCAGACAGGATTTTATTCTGACCGATGTATTCTGATCGTTTAATTTGAATTCTGACCAATGTAGTATAAATTCTGACAAACGTGTTGAAAATTCTGACCAAAAACGTAAAATATTCTGACCCGATAAATAGGCGCCTAATTAAAATTCTTCACATTTCCTTTGAACTGGGCACCTGCCTCAAACGACATTAGTTTCAATAAATAAAAAGATCAAAATCAATGTCGGTGTATATTGGAAATGAAGTGAAGAGAAAATTCACAACAGACATGTAAATACTTCGGTACCTTAAGAAAAAGTCATTTGTGCTATAAGAAAACAACCAAGACTCCTAAACGAGACCCATAGCAGTACAAATTTGCATTTTTCCCTACACTGAACAAATCACTCATTAGATAATCCAAATCGATTTACGTTCTGGGCAGAATTTGAGTCGAAATACCAAAGTAACACGCAACTTATCAACTATTTCAACAGTACCTGGCTTCCATACAAAGAAAAGTTTGTTTTCGCATGGACGAAAAACATATTGCACTTTGGAAACAGATCATCATCCCGTGTAGAAGGCCAGCATTCAGTGTTGAAAAAACATCTGAATGTTTCAACACACGATTATCTTGAAGCATTCAGTTGTTTTCATCGAGCTTTCGAACAGAGAATTTCCCAAATAGAAATACAAAGAAGCACAGAGCGGATAAAAACATGTATCCTTTTTAGGGATCCATTTTTCGCGGATGTTATACAAAGAGTGTCAAAACACTCACTAAAATTAGTTAAAATGGAGTTTGAAAAGGCAAGACTACATACAATCCCAAATTGTACGGAGGCATTTACAGCCTCCATGGGATTACCTTGCTCCCACAAAATCCGAGAAATGTTTAATATACGCAAATTGGCACTATCAGATTTTCAAGATCAGTGATATATAGTGAAAAATATAGAAGCCTCGAGTCATCAAGCTCAAAATAATTTCGAAAACTTAGGATGCATGCTGGAAGACATAAGAAACATTTTTCCTGTACTTCCAGCACACCAGCAAGTGGAAGTTCATGAAAATATTGTGAAAACGGCACAAATTGTTCCGATTTTGAATAATCTGAGAATCTCTACACCAAAAGGGCGACCAATAGGAGCGTTGAATCAACAGTCAATAATTCTTCAACTCAAAGAGATCCTTCTGGTTTTGAACATGTAGAGCAGGCTCAAAGAGGTAAAAAATGTAGCAAATGTGGTCTCAATGGACACAATATACGTACATGTCCTCTAAATGTTCAACAATAAACTATGATAAATTTGCCGAAACAAGAGCTGTCTCTCGATGAGAGCATAATTCCACAGAGAAGCACTCTCCATTAGAGTATACAACCCGCAGAAAATTATCAAATACGGAATACTCATAAGGATGGTCTGCAAGGGCACTTCTAGTTATATATGTAATATGAAAATACATATATATTGAAGAAGGATTGTCCCTTATGCAGACAATCGAAAAAGTTTTAGAGCCTCATATGAATGTTTGGCATCACGTCTACAAGGACAATTTTTACAACAGTGTAAAAGAGCAGGATTTTATAAGAAGAGAAAACTTCAAATAAGTTTTTGAACGATTTGCAACTTTCGAAGATTTGAGTAATGTGCAATGAAGCCCATTTTCATATTGGAGGTTATATAAATAAACAAAATATGCGTTATTGGAGCCATGAAAACCTCGTAGAAGTGCGTCAAAAGCTCCTCCATAGTCCAAAGATCACTGTTTGGTGGACTATATCCAGCAATAGGATTATCGGTCCATATTTTTTTTGACGAAGATAAAACGGTAAATACAGCACGATATTGCAGGATTGATATTTTTTTAATACCGGAGCAATCTAATTTTACTGGGAATAACACCAACGCCTATTTTCAACAAGATGGTGCCACTGCACATACTACCAGAATATTGAAATTTTGTAACGTGGGAGCAATTGATTAAATAAAAAAAAAATTGTGTGATCTATCGATTGAATTGCATATTTTTGCAACAAAATAGTCATAAAAAATATCAAGCAGTTACTTGAAGGATAAAGGACCTTTCCAAACATCAAACTATGACGCATTCCCTTCAAACTTCACATCGCAACGGAAAAACTTTACGAGGATTTATACTTTCAAACAATATTAGCCTGGAAGTTCCAGGTATACCAACTTATCATTCAACGCGCAGTCTATCTGACATTTTGGACATCGGTATGACTAAAGATCTTCCATCCACTACCATTGAAGTTCATTTGATTGTCTAATGATTACTTATTGTTATATTTGTGAAATTATCTGTGAAATTATGAAATTATTTGTTAATTATTAATTATTGATTATCTAATGATTGTTTAATTGTTGTATTTATGATTCTTGTAATTTTTCATGGTTTAATATATTTTGATGTTAATTGGACTGTAAAAAGTCTGTAGACAGAACAAATAAATAAATAATGAACTTTTTTCAGATCATTATCCAGAAATATTCAATTTGCAAATAAACACTCACAACTTTAATACACATTCTAACAAAATTCTTTGGCATTTCTATTCTCACTACGTTGAAAATATTATACCCGAATCTCGTGACTTAAACAGTACTGACGATATCGATACTGAAATTATTACTTTCCAAAACTCGATTAAATCTGTGATAGAGAAATGCACCATTGAATCCATAAAAATCCACAATAATTCTCTTCCCTCGTCAATTAAAGATAAAATCAAATATAAAAATTCAATTCAACGCATGTGGCAGAATACTCGTATCAGATTACTAAAAATCCTATTAAACAAACTCGAACGGGAAATTAAGCGCGCAGTCTATGAACACAACAACGAAACATGGAACGCCAAATTAAATGACCTTAACAGTTAGCATTCTGAAAGCCAATATATTGGCTTTGAGACATTTGCTTGCTAGCACTGAGAGCCATAATAGTGACTTTGGCAAGTGGTAACTTTGAAGCTTTATTTCACTCATTTCGAGAGAAAATTCCCATTTTTTTTTATCACAAAACTATACTTTTTCATACAATTTGAATTTTCAACTGACCATCGTCAAATTGGTCCGAATATTCCTCCAAATTGCAACGAACCTCTTGATTTTTTAAAAATTTTCTTTATGGACTCGGATCTTCATGGACCACTGTAAAGACACACTTAAAACTCATTGGTAAAACGAATAGGATAGGTGTATGGGTACCGCACGCCTTGACTGAAGCTAACAAGAATGAGCGACGCAACACGTGTTATTTATTGCTCACAAGGCAAAAAAAACGGTCCCTTTTTGAATTTCGTTGTAACTGGAGACGAGAAATGGGTTCTCTGCGACAACAATCGTAGAAAAAATCAATGGCTCTCTCAAAATGAAACCCCAATACCAACCCAGGATTGACCGCAAAGAAGGTGCTTTTATGCATATGGTGGGATATGCAGGGGGGGGGTGATTCATTATGAATTAATGAAACCCGGAGAAACCATCACTGCAGAGGTTTATTGTTGTCAGTTGGACATTTTGCAAAAAAAAAAAATGAGAAAACTGTCCATATTTATTCAAAAGAAAAAGTACGATACTGCTTCACAATAACGCGGGCCCCTATAAAGCTAAATTGACCTTGGATAAAATACGGGAATTAAACTGGGAGGTGTTACCACACCCCCCTTATTCGCTGGACCTCGCCCCAACAGATTTTCATCTTTTCAGGTTCTTGGAGCACAGCCTTATGGATAAAAATTTCAAAACTGTAGCTGAAGTAGATTCGCACTTAAAATCGTTTTTTGATCAAAACCAGAATCTTTTTTTAAAAAGGGGATTGAAGATTTTCCAAAACGCTGGGAAGATATATACAATAACGATGGAAATTATATTTTGTAATTAAATTGTATGTTTTTTTGAAATAAATAAATTCAAAGTTAAAAAACTAAATACGCAAATAATTTCGGGTTTCCTAATATAAAGAAACCCAAAAAGAGCTCAACAAAAAGCCAATTTCACATATTTAGTTTGTAGACAAGCTTATCGTTCAATTAGTTGGAAATCATAGAGGAAAATTAAATTGTAGCAAAGGAACATGCTCCCTCGATCCAGAACAAAGGTTGAATGATAAATGGTAAAGAATGGAAGCCATGGGGCGAAAAACGGTCAAGGGGCCGGCCAATGAAAAGATGGAAGGACGATATCATCAAGGTGGCCGGCTGGGACTGGCTGCAAAAGGCGAGCAACCGCCACAGATGGAAGAAAATGGAAGAGGCCTACACCCGAGCCAGGGTTGACATAGGCTAAAGAAGAAGAAGAAGAAAGGTAAATGACATGTACTCATGACTCAAAAAGAAAATAAATCCGGCGAATGTGCAGTGTGTTCTAATAAAAAAAAAAAAACGAAAAAGGACTGCATCATTCTACAACCTACTGACACTGTACTATACCTACGACCTTTGATAATTAAACTTCAAAAACTATTTTCCTGGTTTCCTCCCAAACTATCATACATACTTATAAATATCCTATAAACATACTAAATGAACACTTAAACAGTAACACACATACATATATGAATTTGTTTTTACAAATCCTAATTGATATTTCGAAATAAAAAATAAAACTGCATTTGTGGATAGATCGACTCTTGAATCTGCTCATATTGCACTAGTGAGAACTTCAAATGGGCTGACTCTGCTAAATTAATATATACTTCCATTTCCTCCAGATATCTTTTAGATTTATGATCATACATTCCTGTTAAAAAAAAAATGCTATCAAAGAAATTGTAGGCATTGGGCATCTTAAAAGAATAAAGATAAGATAAATATGAAAATACATACGGATTTAATATCGCCACAAATCTGCATTCCTTTATAACAAAGAGAACTTTGGTGTAGTCTCTCTTGATGAAAACTTATTGTTAAATTTACCATCTTTTAAATGAACTTTCGTTTTCTTTTTTCATTGTTTTCTTTTATATTTGGTGGCAAATATTTCTGCATGCAGGTTTTATACTTAGCATCCTAAAAAATTTAAGGATTTAAGTAAAAAATCATAGATAGCCATATGATCTGTTGATTTCATTCCCAGAGGAAATCTCACCATGTCAAATACTGGTGATGGTTTAATGGCTCAATGTATTGATGAATTGGTTGGAAAATCTTGGAAAAAAGTTCTATTTCACACAAAAAAATTATATTACGATAATTAAAAATCTTCATGAACTCAACTTTGAACATTATACGACAATACTTAAGAGATTTCATTTTTCATCCTCTTTTTAAGCGATGATTCTCGTAATTTCTGATTGTGAAGTGATTCTGAAAAATTCAGCATTTGGTATATTATATAAGAGATTTTTACACAAAATGTAGATTAATAGATATAGAAATAATAAGTTTAGTACTCACCAAACGAAAGATTTTTGTGCATGCAGAGAAAACAACCACAGTTGATGTTTCGTTTGTCCCTTATTGTTTCGAAACCCAATTCATCGTTGTGGGCATCTTTCTTCACACGGTTCTCTTCAAACATTTCTATGACGGTAGTTTTCAAAAGTTAAATGTGATGTGCAATTTCAGACTGTAAAAATAAAAGAAACATTTAAGAATGTACGTCGCAGAGTGTAATGTTACGATTCTGAGTGTAAAAAAAGTTTAATTTTCCTAAAATAATGTTAAAAAATAAGAATTTAAATCGGATGTACTACTAATAATCAAAAATAATTGATGAAAATGTTGTTGGTGTCATACAACTGGAAAACGATTCAATTTTTTTTTTAATTTGTCATCTCGAATCACAAATAAAAGATCCGTAAGATTTTTATTTTAAAAAATAAATAATTAAATTACAATTTTAGGTAGAAAAAAACTACATATATTAGATTTCGAGGAACAGATAGATTTTACATTGGTATTAAAAAAAAAGTGAACCTCAAAAAACATGCAGATTTGTGTCGCATATCTGTAGACCTTGAAAAGCAGGTATTGATTTTACCACGTGTACCCCACGCTCTTTTTCTCTTTGTTCACAAACACTTTGTTCGATATAAACGAAATATTTCAGAAAAAAACGCGTAATATACGTCGTCGATGAAACAGTCGTTAAAATAAACCGATAAACGCAGCAAACATTAATTGAAAAAAATCTTTCTAAGCGCGTGGCATTCAACGATTAACGCTCGCAATCGAACTAATTTAAATAATACTTACACGATATACGTGCATATTAAAGATGCTATTGTTTGATTTACCTTTATTCTCGTCTTATGAACAAATAGCATGGTTTTTGAGGTTATCGTTTGAGACGAACTCATTTCGAGAGAACGCATCTTGAACGCCCAACGGACGCGCTCGAACTAACAATGAGACGCTAGCTCCGCGTTTTCAAGGAGATGATGGGGTGACTTGTTTCATCTGGGATACTTGATCATATCCTTTAGTTATTTAATTCTAACTTCTTTTTAGGAAGTTCTATTTAATGATAATAAATAGTGTCAATATTGTTTGATATAAACATGACTATTTTATTCTACATATTAGAACAAATTTAGTAGATAGGAAAGCCTGGGGAGTCTTGATACTCCCTTTTGTTTTTTGCCTCTAACTACTTTTCGAAAAATCGTGTTTTTGAAGTAATGGTGTCTATACAATTGAAATTAAATTGAGGTTACTTCGGTAGTATTTTTTTGAAAATATGATTTTCCAAAAGGGAATTATAAACAAAAAACAAAAGGGAGGATCAAGATTCCCAGACAAATCAGATTTCCCTATATTTCCTTACATTTTCGAGTTTTCTTTTATAGATAAGCACAATTCACAAAAAAAAAATAAAAAATAGAAATCTATCAAAAGCAGCGCTTTGCCATAAAGGTAAAAAGTTCTTTGATCGAAAAACAAGATAACTGACTACCCAATGAAATCCCTTCAACACATTTGACATAGGTAAATATATGCTATCATTTGATAAATACTTATTTGAGTTTGGAAATCACTAGAAATCAATTATAATTTATTTTTACACGTCAAAATATGATATGTAGGTATTATCAATAATTTGGTTTTTACATAAATACTGCAGCAATAAGTTCAGATACTTATAATTAATTTCAATTTAGTAGAATATTGTAATATTCAAATATGTATAATTTTGGTATTCCTTTGAGAATAACGCTTCAATGCACCGCTTACTAAGTTTTTACCAGGTTGCCTTGAATTTTATACTTTTCTACATATATAAATTGCGATATAAGTGACAAACAATTAAGTGCAACATGAATCGGCAAATTGTATGTAAGTATGTAGTAGGTAAGTATTTTTCAGTTTGCAGACTAAATTTGATTTTTTTACATAAAAATACTTACCTATGTAAATCAATATGAAAACTCTGTATCTATGTGTGTTATAATTTTGGTAGTTGAATGTATTTTATAGTTTTAATATGAATATATTTGACATTTAGAATGTGATGGGAATGGGATGATTTTGGATCGAAAAGGAAATTTTTCAATTCAAAGATTTCATTTAACATTGAATAAGTATAATCATGTATTTCAATTTATAAAACATTCACAAGTATTATGCATTCACATAATGCATAGATGCACAATTTGAAATTAATTTCAACAATATTAATTTATAATTCATGAAAAATTTTCAAAATGATTAACATTTGGATATAGTGATACCTACTATAAAATTTTGTCAATAGTAATTACAAGTGAGTTTAATTTTTACAACTATTTTTACAAATTACCATTTTATAATTTGTGATATTATTTATGAAATTCTCTTGAAAATAAAATATACATCGGTAATAAAGAATAGTGAATTAAGATATAGCAAAGTACATACATATAATTATTGAAAAAAAAAGACAAAAAGTATTAAATCAGAAATTAAAAATTAATTTCAAACAACCTTTATATAAAATATTTTAATTATAAGTCATAAAAGTCAATAAATGAATAATAATAAAATTATAATTGTCAGAGGAGATATTAAAAAAATATATATAAATCAGACAAAATGAAACATCTAAAAAAATTAATACAATTAAAATGACAATATTAAGAAATGTGAACACATCTACAATCTTATTGCACTAGAATGAAAATTATAATAATAAAAAAAAATTAGACTGAACAAAATTACCCTTGAATGAAATTAATACTTTTTGTTAGTGATTGACAGTAAACATTTTTTGGTATAAAATAGAACGTCACATACTTAATCTAGATATGTTTAACCATCTTTTAAACACATTAAATTATTTTTTACAGTTTAACTTGACATTTGGACCAATTGGCCACTTTGAAGAGTCTCTTTATCTGGTAGCCCTGAGTCCTCACCGTGTCGGTGAGCAAGTCGTTGAGGACCAGCTGCTTGAACCGGCTCTTCCTCGAAGCCAGGTTGTTGTTCTCCCTCGTCTTCTTGTCAGCTCTCCCCGAAGACACCACGCCCCTGGCCATGTGGGGGTTGTACCTCTCCTGGACTGCCGTCTCGAGGGTTTCGTCGTCTATCTCCAGCTTCATCTTGATCCTCTTGCAGAACTCCGGGATCGAGACGTCTTTGGGTTTTCCCTCTCGCAGCGGATCCAGAGTCAGAATAAATTTGCATTTTTCATTATATCGTCTTTGCTCTGGACATTGCGAAGTGTTGGCAGGTTTGCCTTCAGCTCTGAAGACTTGGGTTTGATTGCGGTCATCGTATTCTTCTATCCCGTATATTTTCTCATTCATTGTTAAATCGTATGCTTTTTTAATACTCGGATTCTGGAGAAGGGCGCAAATTTTATCCTCTTGCATCTTCGAAGTGTTTAACGTCTTGGTGTCGCTGAACATTTTTAATATATAAGGAGCGGCCAGATCTTCGGGAACGTTCTCTTTATCGGGATATTCTTCTATGTCTATTTCAACTTTATCTTCTGGAATGGGCAATAAATTGGAGATATTGTATTGATTTCTTTCCTCGTTCGAAATTTCGTCACTCGATATTTCTTCAGAAATTTCCAAATTCTTCGTGTTCATTCCTATTTGCTCTTTTGAAAATGGTAAAACATTGACTTTTTTATCACTAGGTACAGCCAGTAAAAACTTTTCTTTGGACACTTCCGCTTTAATGACTTTATTTTTAATTTTCTTTGCTTTAATATTTTTAATTATTCCTTCCAACGACAATTTCTTCTTCTTGGTTTCTTTTAAGGAATTTTCGGAATTTTTCGACGGCGATTGAACCGACGAGCTCGTTGACGGTTTATTTCGTTCATCAGTAACAGTTTTCATCTTGAGTGCGTTGTTCGAATTAGCAGTCTTTTTATTGGTTCTCTCCATCAAGCGTTTACTCCTCTCTTTATTTTTTTCTTCTTTTTCCGCTTGGATTCTGTATTTTTCCTCTAGCACTTTCAACTTTACCGCGTTTTTCTCAATAAGCACTCTTTTCCTGAGCGCATCTTCATGGAGCTTTTCTTTTGAATAGTAAGTCCGTTCATGAGCAGGAGTTTGAAGATTGAAATCCAAGATATTATCACTCATCAGCTTCTTGGTGACATCGAACAATATGTTGTTTTGCGTTTTCAGCTGCTTCGGTTTCAAATTGAGACTTTCCATCAGAAAACATTGTTCAAACTCTCGACGATCTGTATATTCGTTCAGCAATAGATGATGATTTGTCGTGGGAAGATCTGGATCTGCAAAATATTGGTTTTTTCGCAGATTTTTCTGGAATTTGTAGAGTTCTTCGGCTGCAGATCTTTCGAAAACCTTCCGGACGAACGTCGGCCTTACTTCCATAATCGATTGAACAAATAACGATCGATTTAATAGAAGTGATGCAACGGCAAAACGAAGGTTTAGCGGAGACGGAGCTGATGCTGCTTCGCTCAGCGGTGTCTGAATGAGAACTGTAGCCTTTTAGGTGCGCCGATGTCTTCAAGTAAACTCGTTTTGCGAAGTGGGTAGGAATATCTTGTGGTGGGGCTGAGAAGGAGGAGCTACCTTCTATGCTCCTCCTTCCAACATTTGGAATTACCAAAAATGTTCGAAATTGAAAATAAAATCACATGTAAGTAAAAATTTTCGAGTAGGATGTAATTATCACGTTAATTGTTAAAAATCAATCAAAAGCTATACAATAACTTTCAATTCGCCTCGTACTTTTAGATATTCGAATTCTGAAAAATAAAAAAAACACAAGAGACTGAAAAACTAAATGAAGCGAAATAATTCTGTTATTTTTGTATCGTGAAAATATTTATTCATTCAAAAAATTGGTTCTATGATTGATCCAAATCAAATTATTTTCAAATAATTATTATAATGAAAATAAATTAATACATACATATTATAAAAATATTACATAGAATTCGAAAATCAGTATTAAATATGACAAAACAAATATACAAAAAATATAAAGTAATCATTAATCGAAACCTTGTCACTTGTTAGAAAAGTTTTAAGTCATAATTATTTTTCAATTTCAATTTCATAAAATTGACTCGTTAATATAAAATTGATAAGATTAATGATTACATTAGATTAGATAAAATTAGATGCATATTGCACATATCACAGATAAGTATTATTTAGTTAACTTCCGACGTTTTCGTCTTTTCGGGAATATTTTGTCATTCTCCAAATCTTCAACTGTTGATGGAATCATAACATCTTCATTTTGAAATAGATCCATATCCATTTCGGAATCAACACTCTCATCATATTTTACTTTCTTGTTTTCAGAATGAATTTTCTCAGGCTCCTTTCTATTCAAACTTCGATCTGACGTTAATATTTCATTTTCGGGGTGATTTTTTTTCGACATTTCAACGACTGATCTAGGAATATTTAGAATCTTTTGTTCTTTTGAAAATTTATTGTCGCACAGATCTAAAACTTTCACATTTTGAAAATAATAAGCGAAACTTTTGCACCGAACGAATCCAATTCTTTTTTCGACCATTTCAGTTATACAAATGTATTCTTTGAACTCTTTATTGTGAAAATTCATATCCGTCGATGAATATTTGTTGTTTTGAGATTCGGATTGTGTTTTTTTCATTTTGATAAAATGACTGAAATTAAAATTTTTCAAGTTAAATTGATGATAAAATGATTCAATATAAAAGTGGGTAGAATCAAAATACTTACGTATGTGTTAATCGAAAGAGTTCTGAATCATTTTAATATTTCAATTAATTACGTATTTATATTTTTTTTAATAGATAAAATGACACTATTTTTTTTTTTAAGTTTACAAAAGATGATATTATTGATTTATCAATGAAACGATTTTGCTTTCGTCAATAAGTATTTATTACATTATTTCAATCTATACCCGATTTATAATAATTTATTCAAAAATTTGTGACAATGATATTATTCATACACGAATACAAATTATTACTGTTATAAACATAAATGATAATAATATGCATATAATATAAAATATTTATTCACAAAACGAGACAAATATACATACTTTTGAATTATTATATTTTTCTAATCATAGTGATGGCGCTGGTAATTTATCATGTTCATCTAATATGAAACATTTTTTGAAAAAAAAAATGCAACTAATTAACAAATCAACATATGAAAATGTTCATTGACTTCTAAACTAAAATTTCATAATTCATTTAAATATATGTATGTAAAATACAATAAAATCTGCATGTAATGAAAAAGCAACGAAAATGTTATATTTATGACAACATATTCATATGTCGAATTATTTCTGAAAATTTTAGCATATCTTATGTTTCAATCAAAACAAAAACCTTGCAAAATTAAGAGAAATCTAGAAATACTACGATTGATTTCAGAGTCACTCAAACTGTGCAGAAAATAATTCATGAATATTAATTAATTATTTATAGATATTGTTCTTCTTATCATCTATGTAATTAAATAATACATAAAAAAAACGACATTTCCGTGAATTTGAATATCTCGTATAATTTAACACCAACGCAACGTGTTTGTGATGAACATAATGTAAGTTAAATGCAAATGATACATTGATTACTAAAATATAAAATTGCAATAACTGCACATTTTCATTTTGAATATTCATAGAAAAATATCATGAAAAATCAATTCGACTTCCATTACTGTCGTTTCTATTGACTTCGTGTAGGTAAAAATATTAATGCATCGAAAGGGTTTTTTCTTATCTTTGGCACTCAAAAAGCTTTTAGCGATTGATTTCCGTTGAAAATGTGTGCATTCAAAACGAAATGCGAAAAAAAAACGTTATTTCCGAAAGTAGGTATAAATTTTATGACCGATCGTTCTATGAAACTTTTCAAAAGTGAATAATATATTGTGAGAATATTTCGCAAAATATTTACGAAGAAATCGATCAAACTTTAATTTGTATTCTTTATATTTCTTCACATTTGTAGTCAGTTTTTTATGTTTGAATCAAATTGAAAATTTTGATAATCATTGTTACTCGGATGTTATTAAAATACATACAATCGAATGTATGCAGTTTAAAACACTTCGATGATTTTTTGCTCCCGTGTAAAGTTAATTTGCTTTTACAGATTTAAGATCAAAGTATAATATTCTATATTTCATTACTACCTTGTCAATTTAGTCATCGTGTTACAACTCCGAAACATTCTAAAATGCACATTGATTTCTGTTTCCACATATCGTATAATAATTATGAAATGAATAACGGTAAATATTTCACACGATTGATATTGAAACGTTGAAAAGAATCTAAAATCAAAATCGATTAACCACAGCTAATCAAAATGATTGAATTCAGTAAATATCAATATTATATATTTACATTTTTTTAAAATCCGTATTGAATCATTAAGCATTTTGAATCATCGATCATTCTATTAAAAAATAAACAGATTTTCCGAAGTTAAACATACGTCAATATTATCGTAAAAAATATAAACCCAAAATGTACAATTAATCATTCTTCAATCAAATTTATACCGAGTTTCATCAATCAAATATCATTTGAACAATCTCAAATATTTTTTTCGTATTACAAAATAATAATTTAAATGTTCGATTCGTATACATAATGCGAATTTCAAATACGAAGTGCCACGTATACGCCGTAGTTGTTAAATATATTATGTACTCAAGCAAAAATGTGCTTTATTATATATGATATTAAAGACTATATTTAAACTATTCAATATAAATTTAATATTTCTAACAAATTGTATCTTATTACAAAGCATATTTAAGGCTATATTCGCATAAAAAATAAAAGTGATGTCATATGTCATCACCGACCAATCATTTGCCACCATTTTCAACATCGAAAAATGGAGGGGAAAATGGGCGTCACTTGGCAACTAAATTTGCGATAGACAAATATTCGATTCCAATCGATCATTCGAAGCACGTCTGATTGCTACCTTCGTCGGAAACTATTCCTCAACCATGGCTGGTCGTTTTGGAAACCACAGAAGAATCAACAACTCTCAGAGGAAGCGGCCTTCAAGAAGATACCTGGAAGAAGCTGGACCATCAAAGGCTTCTCAAAATGGCGTCGAAGATTCATCGATCTTCTCACTATCGGACATCGACGAAGAATTCGAAACTGATCCTCAAATAGCACTTTACAGACGAATGGCTTACTTCGGAGTATTTCCACATCAGGAGCTCGAGGATTTCCGGACTTTCTTGCACGTAAATAAACCGAAAAATCTGAAGAAAAACACCGTGCTCTACTTACACGCGGATCCCGATGATGTGAAGAAGGTCATTTCCACCAGGTTGAGTGTGAGGAAAAGGCTCAAAAGTAAATTTTTGCCGATTCCGTACGAATCAGATGACTTTGTGGGTAAAGATGGCTGTGGAGAAGAATCGGAAAAATCGAAGAAATCGAAAAAACCAAAAGTTTCATCTAAACCGAAATTTATGAAATCGACCACCACAAAGAAAACCTCAAAGAAGAAGTCATCTAAACGCAAAAGGACCCAAAAAAAATCTTCGCGCATTGCACCTGTGAGTTCTGTTATTTTGCAGCCGAAAAACGCTGAAGTGGAACAATCAGTGACAAAAGAACCGGTAAATTCAAATGAAGATAATTTGAGGGTACCAAAAGAAAATTCATCGATTCTTCCTTCTACTACTTCTTCGAAAGCTTCTGAAGATGCATTAAAAACTAAAAATGACTCTACTGAGGCGTTCAACTCGGAAAATGCGAATTCAACATCAACTCCTCTACTGCAAAATACTAATATCGCGAGCCAAATTGTGAAAATTAAAAATAAATATTTAGTGAACATGGTGAAAAGACTAAAATACAGTTTATGGCTTGATGCAGTAGTGAAAAAACCCGCCTATTTAGAAAACTTATACAATCGCCCACGAGTTTCAAATCCGGCAGATCTTTTCATAGATGTAACTCCGAATAATCATACATCTCCAATGGATTCATCCAACGACGAAACTTCCATCGATTTGACTTCGAATTCAAAAGCGTCGACTTCTGGAGTTAATAAAGTCAATGAAGCCGAACCATCTGCGATTCAATTTGCCGAAGAAGGAATTGAAGGAAGTAGCCGTGGAGTCGATGAAGACGAAATTGAATATCAGGGCAATGAAGAAGAATCTTACGTCCAAGAAGATGATCATTACGTCGAAGAGGATGATTCAGAAGATTCTCGTATCACACAAAAGGCCGTTGAGGAATCCGAAGAATCAGACGACGAAGATTTCGCTCCCAAATTGCCAATGTACGTCTTTCCTCAGATATCAGAATCTAATCAAAACAACATATCGTCTGTAACGTTTCAAGTTTTTCAAGTATCTGAAGCGAAAATTAATCAACCTGTGCCCGAGCAACGAATAAATATGCTCAAGATGAACGAAAGTATTAGAAAGGCATACAAGGACTGCTTGAAAGATCCACACAACGCCAAGTTCGACCTGGACTACGACGACACGACTCAGGAGAAAACCTTCGTCATGAAGAGCAGACCTTCGACGTCCAAGTTCTACCCGAAGGAGACTCTATGCAGGGAAGAATGCGACTTCATCATGACCCTCAATCCACGCAAGAACGACGAGCCCGTCAACGTGGACATGCCGCAGTTCTGCAAGAGGATCAAACTGAAGCTGGTGGTCAGCGACGAGGTCCTGGAAGACGCCGTCAAAAGCAAGTACAACCCTCATATGGCCAGGAAGGTGGCCTGCTCGGGGAGACTTGGCAAAGAAGCGAGAAAGGCGAATAATTTAGCTTCGAGGAAGAGCAGGCAAAAGCAGGTGATGCTCGGAAATCGTCTCACTGATGCACTCCAAGAGCAGGAAAATCATATGAAGATGCTCACAATCGTAGCTGAGTGGGTCGAGGATGTTCTTGAAAAAATGGAAAATCCTCCGGTGCCTGAGGAGGAGATTCAACAGCCTTGATGTGCTTCGTTTATTATTCGGATCAGCACTAAAATTAATCTATAATTTACCAAAAAAAAAAATATCTTAATTTGACTCATTTATTATCAGTATCTATGACGTGTATTAATTCAATTTCAAAATATTAATAGATTTTTAGTTTCAGAAAAATATTCTTCGTTAATTAAATAAATTTGAAGCGATCGCCTGTTCACGTTATTTTGTTTTAGTTCTGTATATAATTTTTATTATATCTACTTGGAGTGAGATGTAGAAAGAAAGAGAAGTATCTTGAAAAGGCAGTCGCTTCCTATCTTTGATAAATTTTTAATTTAATTATTTCATTTTTTTTAACCAATTGATTTTTTATAATTTTTGACTGGATAATTTCCTATATTTTTTAATCGATAATTTTTTAAGTACAAATTTTATATTATTATTATGTTTTATAATAAAAAATTGTCTTGATTTTTTCAATTGTTTAATATTAACTATTATATCTTTTTTTTTACTGTACGATGGAATGATTTCGTACATTTTTTTTATTCGAGAATGACTTTGAAATGTCTGTAAATAAGCATTTATTTTTGTACAATTTAATGTGTATATTTTTACAATTTTAAAATGTAATTTTTTTAGATGCAATTTTACCAAGTAACTTCTGTAATTTGTTTTATAATCATATTTTTTTATGAAACCATTTCAGTAAAATATTTTGTAATTTATTCAATTAAGATAATCAAAATATATTAATTAATCATAATCATTATTTTAATCCATATAAAAACTGAACAAAAAAATCAAAAACAATAAATCTTAATTTTATTACCCCTACACCTACACATTATCTTACAATAACACAATTCATTCAATTATTCATTAAAGATAATAATATTAAACCAAAATTAAATAATTTAGAAAGTTTTCTGATTTTGCAACATTTCTGTCTATTGGACTTTAACTTCAATTGTGCAAATATGCATTTACACACGTCAATATAATTAAATTTGTTCAAACGAACAATATAAATAAGAACTATGAAGTTCAATCAATTTAGTAACGTTCAATGTTCAAAAATCACTGAAGATATTTTCTTAAAAATAAAATATCAAGGAGAGCAAAAAATCAACGAAGGCATCGAAATTTCGACGATTGTACAAAATGAAGAACAATAAATTTTAACAGTATATAAATAGAAAAATGTCATGAAAAATATAATAAAAAAAAATCATAGAAAATAATTATATTTAAAATAAGTAATTGAAATGAATTCATATTGACTAATTGTAAGTATAGTTTCGCGATTATAACGCATATGTAGGTATTATTTTCAGTCAAAATTGAAAGCATTGATGAATTTATATTAAGGTTTATTTCTAAGAAAGGTCTTATTATGAAAAAAATGAAATTTAGCAATTATTTAGTGTTAAAGTCAAATTTTGTAAGAATTGCACAAACCACGCCCCCAAACGATTTTCTTATCGAGACCACGCCCATTGGGAAAACTCGTTTTAGTTTGATTTGTAAAAAGCAAAATATCTGTCTTAATTTGATTGAATTTTGATTTTTTATGATATTTTATAAATCGAATCACATTTATAAATCAAAATATTTAAAGTTATCTTACAATTACCTATTTTCAGTAAGTATTTTTGATTCTTTCTGAAATTATTTATTTGAATTTAGCGAAATTACAATTGATGATAAATAAAATTTATGATATTGATATAAGGATATTTATTTGAATCAAATAATTTTACATAAAAATATATTGCAAATAGTTATTTAATAAAAATACTGGGTTAAAATGAAAAAAGTCTATACATATGTATATAATTCATTAAACTATTAACATTAATTAATCTTTCTAAATAAATTGAAAAATATATATGAAGATTCCTAATTTTACAATTAAAATAAAATATTTTTGTCAGAATTGGTCATAATATTATAAATTAAAAATCTTTTAAATAAAATAAGATAAAATTTGTATTCAACTTCATGTTGAATAAAAAAATAATAAATACTATTGATATTTTCCACAAGTCAAATTATTTCATGAAATTAAAATAAAAAATATATATTATTTATATTCTATAGATAAATTTAAGAAATTAAAAACTATAGATGAGTATACCTATTATTTTTAAATAAACGAATGAATCACCCACAATATTCTAACATTACGATGAATATTTAGATCTCTTCTTTCTTTTACTAGATTTCTTCTTCTTTTTCTTCTTCACCCTCCTTTTTCTACTTCTCATTTCTCGATTTTCTTCACGACGGGTAATCTTCGACGACTTGGCTTCTTCTCGTTCAAGTTCTTTCTTACGTTTAGTCACATGTTTCAAATGGGTCTTGATATTTTTAAAAATTCTATCAGCAACACTTTCAGTCGGATTTTTCAGACTGGTCGTCACGACGTAGAAGTTCGAAGCCTCGATTTCTTCACAATCAATTTCCAAAGTCATTTCGAAAACTTCTCTATCTTTGAAGAAGAACATGGGTTCTTCGTTTTTGAACCGTTTGTAATCGTTTTGTTTCTGGCACGAAGAATCGCTGGAAAGACTAGAAAATTGATTTTCTGACCGATTGAATCCGACTGAAAGATAATGCAACTTTTTAGACGATCGATTTCGGTCAGAATTACTTCTTTCATCTGATGAATGCAAATTCATATCGTGGACTAATTCTCGAAGAGGTCCCAATTCGAAGGAAGTCGTAGAATCGGTGTTTTCGTCCACAATTATTTCGTTTTGCACATCATCAACATCGATGAATATTTTCGGAATGAAATGCATTAATTTTGTATCAAGTTCATCTCTAATTTGTTCTTCTATTTTATTCGCAATATCTTCTGCATAAGATTCACATATTGAAGTAATAGGTTGTTGAATATCTATAGACAAATCTCTTGAAAGTTGATTTTCTGTATTTGTCGAATTGTCTTCTGTTTTTTTATTTAATTCACATTTTGAAGTACTAGGTTGTTGAAAATCTATAGATATATCTTTTAAGTGCTGTTGTTCTGTAATTTTTGAAAAGTCTTTGGCGATTTCATTAAATTCGTATTTCGAAGTACTGGGTTGATTAAAATCAATAGACATATCTCTTGAATGTTGATTTTCTGTATTTTTCGAATCATCTTCTGTGCTTTTATTTAATTCACATTTTGAAGTACTAGGTCGTTGAAAATCTATAGACATATCTTTTAAGTGCTGTTGTTCTGTATTTTTTGAAAAGTCTTCGGCAATTTCATTAAATTCGTATTTCGAAGTACTGGGTTGATTAAAATCAATAGACATATCTCTTAAACGCTGTTTTTCTGTATTTTTTGAAATATCTTTGGCGATTTCATTAAATTCGTATTTAGAAGTACTAGGTTGTTGATAATCTGCAGATAAATCTCGTGAATGCTGTTTTTCTATATTTTTAGAATTATCTTCTCTAGTTTGATAAAATTCATGTCTTGAAGTATCGCGTTGTTCTAAATGTATAGGCAAATTTTCATGAAGAATAGATCTATTTGGAGCAGAATAATGAGATAGATTTCCTGACAAAAAACGATTATCGCTTAATTTCGGATACGGTTCGTATTTCGGTTTATGGAGTTGTTCAAAAGCCATATGCAAATCTTGCTTATTTACATATCTTACAGGCGTCCTAGAAGTTCTTTGATCACTATTCATTGAATAGCTTGATAAATTTTCTGGAATCGATTCCTGTATATTTCCATCGTGTCTATGTAACGAAATTGGTGATTTCGGTAAATATTTCGCAACTATTTGTCGAATATCGATTGCTGATTCGTTTGAATTTTGTTCCTTTACACTTTCCCGAATTTGTGATGATTCAGGTTCTTTCAACATCGCTTGTGATTCATCAGCTAGAGTACATCTTAATATATTGTTTGCTTCAGGATTACATCTGGGACAATTGCATCGATTCGTATCTAACGGTGGATTTGTTCGAATTCCTGAATTTAAACTAAGTTTTTTCGATTGATAACTTTGTAATATATTCTGATTGATATCCGAAGATACATCAGATGTCGCTTCGTTTGAATTTCGAACATTTTCACGTTCGGAAATGCGATTTATTTGCACATTTGATATGCTCTGTAAGTCATTCATCAATGCATCGAGTGAATTTTGTATTTTTATGTTTTCTAGAATATCTACTTTTTTGAGATTTTCAGAAGATTCTTGTGACCCACGCTGTTCTATATTCGGTATTGTTTCGTTTTCTTGAATATTTCGCGTTTTACAAATCATAGCTGGATCTTTCAACAATTTCGCAGATGTGTTTTCTTTCGCTGCTATCGTTTCTTGGATTAAATCTTTTGCAAATTTGAAAGAATGAATTGAGGATACATCTTCTGGATAATAAATATATGTATCTTGAGTGATTTGATTATTATCGTTATTTGAAACAGACATTGCACCACTGACTTCAGGTATTTCTCTAGGAACGTTAATTTCAGAAACATTTGATGAACTTTGATCTAAATTTTGTACATTTTCTTCGGATAGATTTGAATATCTAGTTGGAATTTGCATTGTTAGGTCAATTGGTCTTGGCATTGTCTGATAATTTGATCTTGGTGTTATTTGGTTATTTGGTTTTGATATCGTTTCATTTTCGTTTCTTCGAATATATTGTGCATCATTAATTTCGATATTTTCTCTAGGAATAGTTATTGGTGGTGCATAAGGATTGTTCAATTGTCTAGTAATTTCATGAATAATCTTTTTTTTCCACGACATTTTTGAAATCGATTTGTTTACATTTCTTTGAGTACACTGTACATCCCCAAAATTAACGATTTTTCTAGAAATATTCGTTTGTGACATATTCAAATTTTCTTGAGGTTGTAGTAAATGTGTTGTAGTATCTCGTGTTGATTCTTTGTGTAATATTGTATCTGAAATCGATCGATTTATTTTCTTTCGAATGTATTTTTTATCACTTACTTTAGTCTTTTCCATAGATAAATTTAAGGGTTGCATATTTGGAGGAAAATTTCCCAAAGGTTGATGTGAATTAATGTTTGATATCGTTTGAATTTCATTCCTTTCAATATTCTCATCATACCTAACTTCAGATATTGCTTTAGAAACTTTCATTTGTGGTATATTCTGATCAAAATTTTGTGAAGGCTGTTGTGAAGAACTTGAAGTTTTTTGCCATGCTTCATTGTTCAGAAATGTGTCACTTATTGTATGACTTTTATTACTTGGAATATGTTTTGTATCAGTAACATTAGAAATAGCTTTAGAAACACTAAGTGGCATATATGGATAATGAAATTGTGTTGACTGTTCTAAATGTCTTGAAGTCATTGTTTCATTGTTCAATATTGCATTTGATATCATCTGATATTCATTTCCTTGATAATTGCTTGTACTAGGCATGTCTCTAGAAACATTTATTTGTGGTATATTTGGAGAATTTTTTGGCAGAAATTGATTTATATTCTCACCAGTTACTTTTAATATGTTGTTGTTTAGTATTATGTCATCTAATACAGTTTGATTTTCATTATTAGGAATGAATTGTTCATCACTTATATTAGATGTTGTTCTTGAAACATTTACCGGTGGTACATTTTGAGAATAAAATAGTGTTGGCTGTTTTAAACGATTCGAAGTTTCTTGTATTGTATATTCATTTTGTATTATATTCGGTTTCGTTCGATTTTCATCATTCCGAATAAATTGTGTATCGCTTACATTGGATATTGCTCTATAAACATTATTTGGATGAAAGTATTGAGTTGGCTGTTCTAAATATCTTGGAGTATCTTGAATTGCTTCGTTGTTCAGCAATGAGTTTCTGAATAAAATATTTTCATTCTTCTGAATATCACGTGTATTATCAACATTAGGTATTTCTCCAAAAGCACATTCTAGTGGATAATTTTGAGCGAAATTTTCCAGTGGCTGATTTAAATGTCCACTAGTCACTTGTAATATTTGATTATTCAGCATTGCATTTGATATTGTTTGATTTCCATTATCCTGAATAAATTGTAT
>JACZEN010000019.1:0-29004 GCA_024721215.1 Cheumatopsyche charites
GTGACAGAGATGTTGTAACTCAACTACCGCATCTGGGATATGAGGTGAGTTCCGTGGTTTTGCTGAAAGCAAAAAAGAGAACTGAAAGTATCATATTCAATCACTCTTGTGACCGAACATGACGTGTGAGTGTCTCATCAGCGATCAGGTGATCGACTGCGCTACACTCACACTGATGTGTGTGTGTGTGGGTATATATTTGTATTGATATTATTTTTTTTCTGCAGGTGGTGGAGGGTGAGTTTGGAGGAATTTAGGGTATGAGGGAAGGTTAGGTAAGAGTTATGGAGGTTCATAAGGGTGGCTTTCCAAGACATTCATGGGTCTTGGAATTGAATTGAAGGTGTATTTGTCGTTTAGTTTGATGATTTGTTTGTTTTTTGTGTGTAATGTGTTTTTGTAGAATTGTGAGGTGTAGGTTTGTATGGTTTGTTTAAGGGTGGGGATGTTTAATTCTTGGTGGATATGTTGATTTGTGACGTAGCGACAATTTCCAAGGCAACGTCTGATGGTTGCATCTTCGAATGTTTGAAGTTTG
This sequence comes from Cheumatopsyche charites, assembly GCA_024721215.1. Lineage (NCBI taxonomy): Eukaryota > Metazoa > Arthropoda > Insecta > Trichoptera > Hydropsychidae > Cheumatopsyche > Cheumatopsyche charites. Next base: position 539 of record JACZEN010000019.1, read on the forward strand.
TCTGTTTTCCAGTGAAGTTTGTGTGCATAGCCCCAGGAGGGACATGCGTAGGTGATTATTGGCCGGATGATTGTTTTGTAGAGAGTTAGTTTGTTTTTGGTGGATAGTTTCGAATTGTGTTTTAACAATGGGTAGAGACGAGCTCGGATGCCTTTGGCCTTGTTGATGATGTTGGTGATGTGAGGAGACCAAGTCAGGCGTTTATCGAAAGTAATGCCAAGGTATTTGGCTCTGTGTTGCCATTGGATGGGAGAGTTGTATATTCTGATAGGTGTTATTGGGGGACGGCTGGATTTAGACCATTTCTTCCGTGAGAAGAATACGGCTGTGCTTTTGTTGGTGTTGATGCTGATTTTCCATGTAGTGAGCCAGTTTTCTATTACCGGGATATATGTATTAAGGTAGAGAAGGACACCTCGGGTTGACATGGAGGTGGATAGGATGGCTGTGTCATCGGCATATTGGGCGATTATAGTTTTGTGTGCAGTTGGTTGTGGAATGTCATGTGTGAAAATGTTGTATAGTGTGGGGGATAAAATGGAGCCTTGAGGAACTCCTGCGGATATGGGTCGATTAGTGGATCTGGTGTCTTTGTATTTAACGTTAAATTGTCTGTTTGAGAGGAATGATCTGATGATTGAGATTAGCGGTGGTGAGAACCCGGCTAGTATCATTTTGTGTAGAAGTCCGTCATGCCACACCCGATCGAAGGCTTTGGCAACATCGAGGAAGATGGCTCCTGTGCATTGTTCCCTTGTGAAGCCCTCTAGGATGTGTTCTGTGACGGTGGATATTTGGTGTACTGTCGAGTGTCTGTGTCGGAATCCGTGTTGAGTGTCTGGAATGATTTTTAGTTGGTTGGTGTTGGTAATGAGGTGTTTGTGGATGATGCGTTCAAAAATTTTGGAGGGGATGGAGAGAAGACTTATAGGACGATAGTTTTTGGGATCTGTGCCTTTGGACTGTTTTTTCCGGAAGAGTATAACATCTGCTTTTTTCCAGATGTCTGGGAATGTTTGTGAGCGGATACATGCGTTGATTATGGTTGTGAGGGCGGTGGTAGCGCGGACATCTGCATTTTTAAGCATTGTGGAGGTGATTCCGTCTGGCCCGGGGGCTTTACGGTTTTTGAGGGAGTTGATTATTTGGGCGATATCTTTTGGGGAGGTGAGAGGAAGGGGGGATTGTGAGGTGTGATTGTGTACATTTTGGGTCAGTGTGTGGTCGGCTTGGGTGACTGGGGAGTTTAGGGTAAATTGACTTTCTAGTGAATCTGCAAATAGTTCGGCAACGTCATTTGGAGAGGAGATGAGGTTTCCATTGGGAGTTTGGAGGGTTATATGGGTTTCGAAGGGGTCTTTTGTAAGGGATTTGGTGGTTTTCCAAAGAGAGTTATCAGAAGTATTTAGTGATTCCAGGTGGTTGGACCAGAGGGTGTTTCTGTATATGGATATTTTGTGTTTTATTTGTGATTGCAGGTGGTTAAGTTGGGATTTGGTGGAGGGATCACGAGTTTGTTGCCAGAATTTACGGACTGAATTTTTGGTTTTAATAAGGGAGATGATGTGTGGGGGTAGTGAGGTATTTTTGTGAGTAGGGGAGTAGGAGATTGAGGCGGATAAGGCGTCTGTCAGTTGGTTGTTGTATGTGTTGATTGCATCGTTTATTTTTGTATGTGTAGTGAGATTTTTTGGTAGGGTAATGTGGTGATATGTGTGACTGTGGAAAGTTTCCCAGTTGATGTATTTTTTCCTGGGTGTTTGTGCATGTTGTAGATCTTGAAGTGCAAGTTCTAAGATTACGGGATCGTGATCGGAGCTGAGGGATGGGATGGTGTAGATGTTATGGGGGACCAGGAGGTTTTTCGTGAGAGCAAGATCAATTGTGGTTGGTGTGAAGTGTTGTCCGAAGTGCGTTGGTGAAGCGGGTGTGATGATTTTTATATGGTTGTTTTTTGAATATTCTGTTATGAGTTTGCCTTTTGGGCATGTTTTTCGGTCCCAGGAAGTGTGACGGGCATTGAAGTCTCCAGCTACGATGATGGGAAGTTGGGAATTGAATAAGTTGTCGAGGTCCTGTGTGGTTGGGTGAAGTGAAGCTCTTGCGTATGCTGAAGTGATTATGACAGGGTGTGAGGGGTTTGTAAGTAGTTTGATGGAGGTGTGTTCGAGTCTTTCGTTGTAGTGGGAGGGGAGGGGTTCGAATTTGAGGGATCTCTTTATGATCACAGCTGTACCTCCGTGTCTGCGGGGGCCATCGGTGCGGATCGTGGTGAAATTTGGGAAGTAGAGTTTGTCTGAAGGGATAAGTTTTGTTTCTGAAAGTAATGTTATGTCAATATTGTTTTCAGTAATGAAAGTGTGGAGTTCGTGTTTTTTGTCTTTGATGCCGTTGGCATTCCAAAAGACAATTTTTAAGAATTGGACTGGGGGACGGATAAGTAGGGGGGGAGCCATTAGTGGAGTTTGGGAATGAGTTCTTGGAAGGATTTTTCGATTATTTCGGTGATGGCTAATTTCAGCATCTTTGTTATTGGGGCGAGGAGATCTGCTGTGATGTCGGGGAGTGTTTGAGGGGTAGGGGTGGATTTGTTTTTGGTTACTCCGGCATAGGAGTTGGGGTGTGAGGTAGATGTCGTCGGGGGAGGGGTGGTTTGGGTTGTGGGTATGGTGTGTCTAGTGTGGAAGGGGGTTTTTGGGACTGGGCGTGATGGACAGCCGGGGAAATTTGCCGTGTGCTCACCTTGGCAGTTCGCACATTTGGCAGGTTTGTTTGGGCTTTTAATGCAGGTGGCAGTTAGGTGGTTACTTCCACACTTGACGCATTTGGGAGGGAGGTTGCAGCCTGCGGAGTTGTGTCCAAATTGTTGGCACCGATGACATTGGGTCATACCGGGTTTTTTGCGAAGGGGTTCGACTTTGATTTTGAGGTTTAAGATCTGATTTAGGTGATATATGGAATCGGAGTCTGAGGTTTTCGGGAGTTCCACAAGGACCAGTGGGATGGGGTGGCGGTCGGGACCACCTTTCATGCGGGTGACTTTTAGGATGTTGAAGTTTGGAGGGAGTGCGATGAGTATGTCGGAATCAGGGATTTCAGAGGGGATACCCCGGATAACCACTTTAAGATTTTTTTCAGTTTCCAACTGAAAGTGGATGTGTTCAATGTTGTTGTCTAAGAGTATTTTTTTTGTAAGTCTGAAGTGTTCAGAGTCTCCGATGTCGAGTCTGATTTGTTTATTTTGAAGTTTGGCATCGAAGTTAATGCCTTGTGTGTGCAGAATGTCTTTCATTCTGTACGAGGAGACAGTCTGACATGCGACTCACAGATTTTGATGAATTTTTTTTTATATGTAGATGAAATATAGACATGAAACTTTGCCGAAGTAAGAATTCCAGATGAGCAATAGTTTTTGCGTAAAAAAAGTTCAAAGTTTGCATTTTTCACAACTGATGACGTGGATCGAGCCGAATACGTGTATCGTTGACGCACTACATTTGTATGCGTGTTGTTGCAACAATACTTACAGCTGCTCTATTTCCTATTTATTTTTTTAATCATTATTATACATTTTATGAAAATAAATATTTTCACAATTATTTGTAAGATTACATATGACGACTGAAAAGACCAAAGGGTACAAGTAACTTTGATATATCTCGGCACACGTTCCAAATTTGTTTATATCCTTTTGCTACCAAATAAATAAGCATACATAGAAGCGATTCATATACATAACTCAATTTTTCCAAAAATGTCACTTGTACCGCTTAACCTTCGGTAATACATTGTATTCTTAAATTGAAATTTGAAAATTTACAGTCGGAAAATAAATTTAATTTGAAAATATGAAATTATTTATTGTGTTTTATTGTAAAATCCTAATTGTAAAAAGATATTTCTTGTCAGCTGAAATTAATTGTGTTAATTGTAAATAAAAATAAAAAATGTGAAATAGGAAGTAGAGTATGTATTCGCATATTGTATACGGTTCGCATCTAATTAGAAGTGGTTGTCTTGGAGTGGGGGCTCGCCTAAATTGTGACTGTGTGCGACATCGACACTAGCTACGTCACAGATTGCCATTTCATACTAACTTTGAACTTTTTTTACGCAAAAACTATTGTTCATCTGGAATTCTTACTTCAGCAAAGTTTCATGTCTATGTTTCATCTACATATAAAAAAAATTTCATCAAAATCTGTGAGTCGCATGTCAGACTGTCTCCTTGTAAGAGTATTTTTTTTGTAAGTCTGAAGTGTTCAGAGTCTCCGATGTCGAGTCTGATTTGTTTATTTTGAAGTTTGGCATCGAAGTTAATGCCTTGTGTGTGCAGAATGTCTTTCATTCTGTAGTAGTCGTTTGAATTGTTGAGGATGATTGGGGGGATTCGCGCTTTTTTGGCAACGGAGGATTGGGATTGTGTGTTGGGCGCAGTTTGAGGTTGTGTGTGTGTGATTTGAGATTGGGTGGCTGCGGGAGATTGTGAGTTTGAAATTGGGGTCTGGGTAGGGTTAGGAGTGGAGCTGAGGTTTTGGCTGTGGGAAGGGAGGAGTGGTTGGGATGCCGGGATTTGTGAAAGCGTGTTGTTTGAGGTTATGTCTGAAGTTTTGGTGATTTTTTTTTGTTTTCTTTTGTTCGTTACAGTTTCGAAGTCTGATATGTCCGAAATTTCTGATGTGTAGTTGGGGGTAGGTGATTTTTTTTTCCGGATTTGGGGGGACATGAGTTGAATTTGGTGTTTTAGCTGTAGGACTGTATTGGTTAGTTCTGTCAGCTGATTGTCTCGATCGGCTAACAGCTTGTGTAGCCTTTTGATTTCATTGTTGCTGTCTTTATGAATTTGTTGTATCTGTTGTTTGTATGATTCGAGAAGGTACTGGGGATCTGAATTGAGGGTTTGGTTTGAGGTTAGGTCTGATAATGCGTGGTTATCAGTGTCCATGTTGGTCGTCATGTTGGGGCCGGGGGGGGACGCCCCCGGGTGAGGGACGGATTGGAAATCCAATACCTGTTGTTCTGTAGATATCGGTAGTGATTGGGAACAAAGGCCTTGATTTTCGGGCGTCGCGTCAGTAGAGACCGGGTCGGAAGAGAGAGCACGTCCGTACCGGTCGGTGCCAACCGCAAGAGTCTGTTTTATATCAAAAATCAGATTTGATATACTAGATGTGACAGATAGAATGGCTTGTCAGTGTGAGTGCGTGTGTAGTGTACCCACCTAACTACCCACACGCATGTATGGGTGAACTCTTTCAAGACACTAATCTAGTCAATTTCTGCTGTTTACCTTAAAATTGTAAATATTGAATAAAATACACAACACAGCACAAAAGTGTTCAAACAAAAATTGTTCAGATTGCCACTGAGCTGCTTTTTGATCATATGAGATTGTTGAAATTTGAAAAAAAATTAAAAAACATTTGAAATTTGTAATTTTTCACTAGTTTTTTCTATGGATCTACTTTGTTTTTCAATTCAGCCCAGTTGTATGTTAAACTCCTATACCTAATAATAGTAAAAGAAGCAAATTGATGATGAAAAATACCCATATAAAAACGAAACAGTCATATTTCAATATTTTCATTTTTGGTACGTCTGTTATACCTATTTCAGACTTTTCAACCATTATTGATGTCTAGGCACTTACCTATCTGAAATTTCGGGACTGTACACATAATTTTTGTAGCTTTGCAGAACCATGCATAACAGCTGAAATTTTGTGATGTGTAGTAAAACGATAGCGGTACACCCAAATATAGGTGAATATTCAAATTAATGTAATTGAAACCAATTTAGGTAATTCAAACATGTTTCATGGTACCTAGAAGGTATGTTCAATTATAAATTCATTCAGACTCATTGATTGTATGTTTATATTAGAGAGTCCACTGAAATAATTCAAATGCTTTTCTACAGTAATGATTTGATGTACATAATTTTGTCGTTTAGCGAATTTTGTCATATTATGGATTTCATCTTTATCAAGCTGGAAAGATATTTTGCATAGATGTGATAAGTTATGAATATACAAAAGTGCTGTGAGTGCAAAATTGTCGGTTGTGCGTAGTATAGCTGTTTCGTATAACTTTGAGTAAAAAATAGTGACTATATTTCGGTCTATATTGCAACTGTGGATGGTCTCACAACGAAATAATGAGGGAACACTACTCAAACAAACAAAACAATTATTTAATCAGCAATTAAACTCATAAGCGAGTCCTTCAATAGTCTGTATGTCTTGTTCGCGCGCAGAATATTCATGGGAATCGACGGACAGTATTATTTTGTTGATGTTTTTTATGTAGTTACGCTTGTTTGTTACAATTTTGCAGTTCGCTCATTTGTAGGCACATAGAAGCGATTTCTGTTCATAAATTAATTTCGGCAAAAGTGTCATTTGTACCCTTTGGCCATTCCAGTCATCTTTTAACATCTTACATGATTTGATCAAAATATAACTGTTAAAACCATTACTAAATGGCCATGCAAATTTTAGAATTAGTTTGTAAACATCTATTCGAAGTTGTATTCATTTTGCATCTGACCAAGTTATGTCAATTCAACTATTTTAAATATATTTACAGTACAAAGTTATAAATATCAAAACTTTATTTGCCTGTGTTAAGGAGTGTTAGACCAATGGTCTACTTGCACACAATCTGTAGGTGAGAAATTAATTAGTTCTGCTAACAAGAATTCGATTAGAAAATGAAATCATCTACATATTTTATACATAACTTGAATGCATTTGCATGCGTTTTTCTTGAAAAAAAAATAATTTTAAACCGTTTCAAAGGCTTTACAGTTTCTCAGGAGATCTATTTTTCGATCTAATTGAAAGTGTAAATGTTAATAAAAAAGATAGGACTGTGAAAATTTTTCATTTAAAAACTCGTCTGGAATCTGTTGTGTGAGGGATTTTCAAAATTTTGTTTTTGGTATACAATAAGGAAATGTACATCTTCTGTATTATCTAATTCAATGAACTTATTTTGGATGAAATTTTTTCATGAGTAAAATTTCTGAAACCAAAAAAATTAGATTAATACAAAATAAATAATTTTTAACATTCAATAATCTATTTATTTTTTAATATAGTATTTTTATTTTTTACAATAGAAAAGTGATTGTTCTCATCTTTATTTAATATTCTTTCATTGAAGAAATAAACTGCGTCCACGAGGCATTCATTCTTTAGGCACTACACTTAACATCACATTGATATGCTTTCATCGACCAGCGATTTGTAAAATACTCAAATATAGATTTTTTCACGAAAACTCAGAGTTTATGTACTTTTATAATTCAGTTGAAAGTCAAGATTTTAATTTTATAATTAACATGAATTAGTTTATCAAATATTCAATGTTGAACACATTTAATCTATATGTTTTATGATAATTATTTACAAATTTGATAAAAGAATATATCAATTACATTAAATCAATATAATTAACCAATTTTACGAAGTCTTTATAGTCACAGTGATAGAAAATATTTCAAATAATTTATATCTTAATTATTTCAACTATCAGATGGGTGAAATTTTAAGCTACGCGTTGCTGGAATTGTAGGTTTGGTAGGTAATAATTTTTCAGCCTCACTATCTAAATCACCAGCGGAAAATCTGTGCTTTCGAAAACTACTTCTTCTGTCTTTACCATTTTCTTTTCTAGAGTCTGATCTTCTTTTTACATCAATGTCTAGTTTTTCAGAACTAACCTTTTGTGGAGGAGAAAAACTATTTGAAACATCTTCAAGAGAAGCTTGAGCACTAGATGTTTCTTGAATTATGCTAAGAGGTTTATCATTATTTATATCTATTTCCATTATACTACATAAACCATGCCTATCATCATCATGTAAAGGTGAAGTAAATTCAGATGGGTCTAAACCTAACAAGAGCATCACAGTAGCAGGATTTTCAGCGATATATTGTGTGACCGCTGGCAATAAATATAACTCATCGACATCAGTTTGGGTGGATCTATTGGCTTTTACACATCGACTGTCTTGATGGGCAGCACGTTCATCTTCCCAACAAAACATTTCAGGAGGATGAGATGAACTGCGAGCTAATGTTGTACCAGCAGTAGTAACACCACCTCCGGGTGTCCACTGTAGATTTGGGTTTGAATGTGCTGCATGCCAATGCATTGGAGTAGTCATTTCTTGAAGAGCTTGGATAGCGTTTCTTACCTGAAATTGACATTATATTTTTAAAAATATGATGATATATTAAGTAGGTAAATATTGAGAAATTATAACATGCAATCGAATGTTCTACCTCCATACTGAGTGTAGCTACATCATGATGTAGACTGGATACTTGAGTATCTAATCTTTCTACAGACGATCGTGTATTATGTACTTCTAAATTCAGTCCCTCCAAAGAATCATCTCTTGGAGGCATTGGAACTACTACAGATCTTTGCCTCTCGACTCTTTCTCTAAGTTCTCTATGACTTGCTAATGCAGTAGTTGTACCTGATCTGTTTCTTCCTCTAAGTTCTTCAATTCTACAATTTATTACACAGGTTATATGTTATATGTTGCATTTATGGTGAAAAGATTCAACATTGGTATTGGTATAAATATATTATTTATTTAAATGAATGTACATTAGGTATATTATGTACCTGGAAGTGAGTTTTGGATGTCTTGGGCTATTCGAAACTTGATGTAAAGGCGACTTTTTAGCTGGAGATAATGGAGAGTTTTCATCAGGTGCATTTTCATCATCTTCAGATATTGAAGGTAAGGTAAGTGATGGCAATCCATTTCCTTCTGACTCTTGCTATATTTCAATGATTATTAATTGTAATTAGGATTTCTGTTATTCTAAATGTATTTTTATATTTACCTCTGCTTCATATCCTTCTCTTAAATTATATGTGAGATCATGCTGGATATCGTTCAAAAACTCTTTTTGATATTCTGGATATAAACGCAGCACGTCAGCCAAGCCACCCATGTGAATACACTTCAGATCACAATAAGTCAAAGCCTTTCAAACAAAGAATGCAATTTAAAATATCTGGTTAGAAATCAATATCAATTTTAAAATTCATGAACTACCTTGACATCACTACTAGACTTGACAATTACATCCGATGGATTTGTAGACCTGCCACCATCTCCTCCACCCATTTGTCCATTGTTTGTATTATGTAATTGTAAATGAGCATTAATATCACAGCCTACTAAATCCCCTTTACCTGAAAAAACGCGATTTTAAGAAAAATATTAGTCATTCGTGCATATCGAAGAGTTTAATAATCATTTTGACAACCTAGAATTGCCACAACCATTTCATTTTGCATCACTTCCATGGAACCGTTACAAATGTAATAAATGTATGACAATGCATCTCCTTTATGCACAAGGTATTCACCGGGTGCACAGAAATTGGTTCGGATATGCAAGGATAGAAGTTTCAAGCATCCCTGCGATGCTGATACAAATATGGGCAATTGTAGTATTTCTCTATGTAAATGCATCGACACATCTCCTCTCAGTTCCTCGGGAAACTCTTTTAGTGTCTATAAGCAGATTATTCATGATCAATATGTTTATGAATTCTAAATTTTATTATTAAATCATTATACGTTGTTTACTTCATGCATATCAATTCCGTGATTTAACGACCACATAGTTTGAAAATAGTCTTGCATGCGCTGTTTTAATTCCTTAGGAATTTGATGGAGAGTCAAAAAATCTTTCAAATCACGCCATTTACTTTGATATAGAGATCTTCTGGAATACATACGTTGAATTATGGCTGTTACGTTACCGAAAACAACGGCATGCATTAATGCTGAAAACAAGTGTTAGTTGACGGTTTTTATAATCATTTTAATTTTCGCGATGATCATCTTGAGATTGCGTGTATCATTATTTAATCACTGCATTATTACCTCCGATCAACATTGTACAGATACTGAAAACCTTTTCACTTTTCGTATTAGCCGATACATTACCGAAACCCACACTTGTTAAACTAGAACATGTGAAATAGAGGGCAGTAATGTAACTTTCACTGTATGAAATATTGTAGACGGACACTTTCAACCGTTCGGCGAGTGTGTGAAGCCAACCTGAAAGAAAACAGATATTGTGTATGTGCTAAAACTATAAAAGTATTACTTTTGACGAGAGTGACCATTAACTCTAGAGAGTTTTCTTTTTCAACAAGAAGTAACACCAAAAGAGCGCCGAGCAAAGTTTTTATTCGGAAAGTACGAAGGTTAACAACGGGGAACGCAGAAAAATATATAAAGCAAAACGATATACCGTTATATTGTTACTATACGGTACGGCAAACGGGAGGGTAATATTATAAAATTCCTTTTACGACCTTCATATGGTGAATTATGGTAAAAGTAGCTTTATCTCGTTACGTGAACGCCGCGCTTTATTCGCGTTTTTTCCTCACGTTTTTATCAAAACGACCCGTCCGCGAATCGAATCGACAAACTCTCTCACGCCCGAATGAAAACTTATCGAGCACTTTTAACACTACGATTACAAACTTGCAAAGTACATAGTGAGTAGAGAGAGCTGTAACGTTGCGTCCAAATCCCGGAGCATTAACGAGACGCGGATCCCTCTCCGTAGTTTATTCAGCCGAGATCAAAGCTTCGGCGGCAAGCACCTCGTAAACCCTCGGCCCTGAATGAGGAGGTGAAACGAAGAAAAGGAGGTGAATGTCGTCCTCAGATAAAGGCGACGACGAGGGACGCCATTGTGGATTATTAAAGCGGGGGTCCGCTGTGGGACGATAAACATTCCTCAGAGACGCAACATAATCGCCTTATTAACGCGATCGATCGAACATTTTTTTTATTTCTGAAATGAGTTTATCGAGTTTTAGAAAGTTTTTACATTACAGATTAAACGTTATAAGTTTTTATATTTTCAGAAATCGGGATGTGCTTATGTTAATTCGGTTATTTTCTATGTTTAGCGTGTGCACAACTCTTCGAAGTTTGATCTAGATTGAATGAAAGTTATAGGAACACATTCGATACAAATAAATAGATAAGTGGGCGAAAATTATTTTTTTATTTTTAAATATGAATGTGTGAATTTAATATTAATGTGTCATTAGTTTGAAGAAAGTATGTCTAGATATCATTGACTTTTTCGTCAATTGAAAAGGGTCAATGAAATCTATCTATAAAACTCCGAATTCTAGATAATTTCTGAAATATAGGAAAATAATGCAATTTTACACTTCCCCCTGTATTTTTCGAAAAAATTAAATGGGTTGAGAAATTTGCCGAATTATAGATCAATCCTTTCATCGATACAAATTATAAGCTATTTAAAATCGATAAATTACTTATAATCAAAACGAACCAACTATAAGTCAATATTTTCGATTCTCAATGAAATTGGACGAAGACAGAAATATTTTTCGATGCAAAGTAGGGCAATCCCTCAACTCGAAGGATCTCGTTTGTTGTCATCTATTTGTCACTCTGAATTGTGACATCGAAAATTATTACGTAGAGAGAAACCATTATTATGCATTGCGTGGCTTTCCGATAACGATGTCGTTAGTAAAATACGTATTCATGTTTCATTTTTCATTGTTTGATAAATTCAAATCCCGAAAATCTTCGAATAAATTAGGGAAAAAATAACGACACAGTATATTTTCCCAATTAACTGCGGTCGAATATAAAACGAATTTTCTTACATGATTTTTTTTTCAAATATAACGCATTGGTTCTTTTTTTCCAAAGCCGATTTTCGAATGATACCTACCCAAATCCCAATCTTTATCGTTTCTAGATCTTTCCTTTTCGGCTATCACGTACCATATGCAAGCTAGCCAATGTGCTACTAAAGTAAAGGACAACATCAAAAGGGTCAAAATCATCGCACTGTATTGCGAATATCGATCCATCTTCTGAAGTAATCGAGCCAATCTTAAAAGACGTGTCAATTTCACTAGATGAATGTGGCCGTGGCCCGATTCCTATAAAAAATAATTCAATTTAAAATATTATATGTATACATTTATTGAACGTATGAAATGATTGATGGATCTTTGGAAGAAAGATTCAAGGTGAATTTCTAAAATGATACGTTATTAATAAATTAAAATTTCATTGTTTATAAATAAAATTATTTTTGGTGAATAAATCGATTTCATTGTTGCTATTAAATAATGAGTATTCGATCAAAGGCGAAATTCAATACAACATCACAGTATCGAATTTATTTCAACTTGTTTGTGATTATTATATAAAATAAGGATTTATGTAATAAAAAATATATATATTTAGACATATCGGATAATATGAATTGTGAAAAGTGTCTTAATGAAAATTAACGTTGTTTTTCCTTAGATTTTGCGAACAAACGACATGTTTACATAACATAATTCGATTCCGATCATCGAATAAGCTGATCAAATTATAATGCGGCTTACAGAAAAGCCATTGAATATTTAACGATGCGAATATTGAATTTCGCTTAGCATTTTAATGAAACTCTTTTCGTTTGCGCGGGAAAAACAAAATCAAACAGCAGACTATCCTTCCGAGAACTTCATTTCAACATTCTTCATCCGCACTCGACATATTGTATAAAGTCGAATTCGATATATAAAATTAGCTTTGAATGATATGAAATATTACAAAATACTCGGTTAATATAATCGACTTTGCGATGTCGGATATATCACATTTTATTAATTCTGAACGATATTGTTTTTCCATGGAAATATTATATTTTTTGCAAAGAACTTTAAATAAATCTACAAAGAAAAAAAAATCATTTAGACCTTAAGTATTGAGATTAATCAATCCCAACACATTCGCTATTTCCAAATTTAAGATAATTTGGACACATTTGGGTATTTAAGATCTAAATGAATTCTTGGTTGAAAATTTCAATGAATTAAATGTAAAACATACTTCCCCACTGTAAAGATCTGAAGCATAGAGGTGGTCAAAAGGAAGAGCAGCCAAGAGATCGACGACGAACCAACTCTTCAAGTAGTTTAGAGCAATTGACTTGGAATTCGAAACTACCTCACCTTTGCGACTCACGTAAGTCGTACGAAAATTTAAAATAATATCTGAAAGATAAACATTTAGTCAAGTTGTTGAAATTGAAGATGATTTAACATAAATATCGAAATTGCTTAATCAGTGTTAAATTATATATTTTTTTTATTTATAATATATATAACCTATATTCATGAATATGTCCTTGGTAAACATTTTCGATGTGATACTCTACAATTCGCATGGGACGAGAATTTCTACGAAAACACTATTTTCGTATGATTGATAGAGCGTAGGTGAGACGTGTGCAAAAGTAATTGGTATAGAATTGATTGGCTTCGATTTTGTAATTTTCTGATTTACTTTTTTTACTATGACAATATTGTCTTATCGAAACTTAGTCTCGATTTTCTGTTAGTCTATTTCACGATAATTTTATTCATTATGCTGTATCATGTTTTTTATTCATTTTCAAGATCTGTTTCCATCATAATCGATGAAAAATCACATTATTAATTCATTATTTGATAAATATGCTCGAATATACCCAAAACATCTGTTAAGCGTTTTCATCAATTCATATACATCAATATAAATTCTATGATATTAAAGAAAAACAAAATTAATATTCTTCTACTTAACTATATACATGTCCATATGGAAAAATGAGTTCTGATTGATTCATAAGGCTATAAATATGATCAAACATAAATATTTATTCTGATTTGATTAATGTTTATTTGGACAAACTTAGTGAACCCAATAAAAGCACTAGTCGAAAGCTATTTATATATCTGGCTTTATTTTCAGAGATCATTTCTCATTTTCATCTCACGAAGAGAATAAAAATTAACCAAGATCGTAAAGCTATTTTTATATCTCACCACAGTGCAGGATAAACTCGTAAAATAAACGAACTGCAATTTTCATTTTCATACTAATCAAAGGCAAACTTAATTTTAATTCAAAATATAAAAATATTATACTACAATCGTAAACTCACCTACAATAAATAATGCTTCGACAACCACATCGCTGATCATCGAAGGTCTGTCCACGTTCACAAAACTTGCATTGTACGGAACAACTACGGCCACATAAAACGTGGCAATCAATATTAACCAATCCCAAAAAGTTTTGAATACACCATAATGCGATATGATGAATCTCGACTTCTTTATAGCTGACGTCTTGTATTCGGGCAACGGAGGGTCCGTGGAATGTAATAAATTCTGCCAAAATATCAAAAATTAATTAATCCAATGAAATGTATAGAGGAATAGTTCTTATTTCAGTCATTATGTTGAAATTTGTCAATGTAAACTTTGACTAGTTAAAATCATATTGCATGGGTTTGTATCGGTTTTTCATATAGATATATTTTTTAATTCTAGTCTCATTTTTTTCTCAAATATTCAATAAAGTTATTAAATCGAAGTACAGATGATTTTCCAAAGAATAAAAATATATCTATATATACCTGATCAGTTTTTTAGCACTTTTAGTCTTCATATATCGAAAATAAAGTAAGATGATTTTGATAAATTATGATAAAAATGTAGTCCGAATTGAAGATTGTTACTGAAAATCGAGACATGGCCATGCAATGTATTCTTTAACTAGACAAAATATACATTTGAGTGATTTCACATAATACTGTGATACATATAAAATACAATTTTAGTGAAATGAAATCGCAATTAAATCAAAAGTCACAGGTATCGATCTGATGAAAAATTCGAGACAATCTTATAATAAAAAAAAGAACAATTGTGATTTAAATAGGGCAGGGGAATAAAAAAGAAAATCCGAGCAAGTTTCTTGAGAAAATGGACTTCCTCAGATGAATTTTCTTCGCGTAGAGTATTTCGCTTCGTTGGTCTCGAATCGCGCAGACACAGGGAGGTTTTTAATCACATCGCGTTCTCCACAATCGGGGAAACGTTTCAGATTTTTCCCTTTGTGTTGTCGACGAATCGATACAACTTTTGCCTTTCGGCAAATGAAATTATTTTTTCCGCCGTTGTTGTTCTTGTTGTTGTTGTTGTTGTTGCTCGTGGCGCTGAAAGACCGATGATAAAATGAAGAGGTTTATACGGAAACATGTGTGGGTTTTCAGATGAAGCTGGCCGGAAAATAAAACGGGGGATGAAGTCAAATTTTGTGTCTTGGATTTTTAATTTATGTGAATGTGTTTTTTTTTTTGTGTAAAATGAATTTTAAAATTGTATTTCGTGTATAAAATATTTTATCTTTACTTTGTATCGTTCAAGAATGAATAAATGTATCAACAGCTCAAAAACAATGCATCTGTTGAGAGTAATATGTGAATGACGCACGATTGTGTTTCACATGCGCAACACAAGTAATATTTTTAAAATGATTAATTAATTATTTGATTGCTACAAAAAATTCGATACAAAAAGATTGCGAGTACCTCTTTTTCTTTATCCGAAGCAATAAAAAAGTTTCAAATTCAAACGAGGGCGCTGATTTCAATTAAGCAAGCAATCGAAAAATCAAGTCGAATAACACTCGGATAGTCGAAACTCGAAACAAAACAAAAAATAAGTACCTATCCGAGGAGAGTCGGAAAGAATGTATAATATTAGTCTCGAAATTGAATATTTTCACAACGGTTTCGCAATTCAAACAACGTTAATTACGAAACGTCAAAAGGCCGTGCCGAAAAATTGAACCCTTTTTATCGCAGATTTTTCAAAGAGGACGGGGAGATCTTTCCTCGGACGAGCTCAAAGAGATACTCGAAAATAAGGAAAGAGGAAAAATGCTCCGAAACGAAATGAGAAAAAGTGTACACTTGTACTATATAAAGGTTACAGGAAGAAGAAAAATAACCGCAAAAATAAAATTTGCACGGTGATAAAATTCGCAGTTAACCCTTCCGCGGTCGAACGCGCTCGTTAATAAAGATAAGACGCAAATGTTTAGACAACGGGAAAAGATTCGGAAGATTGCGTAAGCGTTTGAATAAAAATATATATCTAAGTGTGTTTATAAACATCGAATAATTTTATTTCGCTTTTTAAGACGGTGTATATGAATTTTTCAATAACGCTTTGATGAAACGAATTATGAGAGTTGTATACACTTTCACGTGGATACTTTTCACTTTGATCTTTTTGATGTTTCAAACAGACATTGTGAGGGAATCCCACCGATCCACCTGTTACATGCACCTCGTTCTATGTTTAAATACAAGGTGAAAGTTTTGATGCTAAATTTATTTATAATTCATTTAACAAAGCTATAATTGAAGAATAGTTTTACAAAGCATTGTATAGTATGTGCCCTATAGTTGAAATTATTTATTCTATATTATAGAATCTTATTTTAATTAACAAAATATTGATAAGTTAATTCGAAGGGAACTCATCATATCACCTATTATATGCATCCTATTAGGCCAGCCTAGTTAACAATAAGTACTTGCAACATTAAACGAAACTTCAATAACCATATTTACATTCAAATCAATTAACAAAGTAATCTCGAAGGTCGACGAACAAAATACAGACTCGCGAAAGAAGAAAATTTCCAAGAACGAAAAAAACAGAATGAGCAACTCGAAGCAGACTTTAAGAGAGGTATCTTCGAGAGGAAAAAAGGCCACTTTGTACAATCGAGGGTTGTTGCAATCTCTGTTTATCTGTAGGCATCACTAGGGGGTTGTATGTAATATGCCAGTTTCGTCTTGACGAGGATCGCTTTGTCCCGATTGCACGTTGTTACAACTTTTAGGCTTCGTCGACAACTACGCTCGTTACACTGAAGACTTTAGCTAAGTGAGCGACTCCTGCGAATTAACGACATTAATTAGGACCGGAATGAAATTATTCTTAGGTTGACGTTTTATGTAAATAGATATGTACATATTCGAATATAAGTGCATCAGATAATAATATAATACTTTCAATTCATTGCTCAATATACATTTTTATCGTACAGCTCGAACTTTAAACTGGGTCAGTTCGGTTTGAAGTACCTACAATATAATGATATATAATTAAAATTGTTCAGATAAGGTTATCTTCTATTGTTTCGGCTTTTGAAATCGAAAATACGTGAATGGAAATTGTGTTTTTTTGATCGGCCTTTCCCTTTCCTATGGGGGTTAATGAAATGTCACTTTTCTCCTTGTCTCTCGCTTCATCCAATTATTGTCGGGAAATTTGTTTAGCACCAAGATACTTTCTCCAGTGCTGAAAGGCTATTATATCAGATTTGAGATCAAATTATCTTTCGATTAACGAATTCATTCTGTAAAATTTAGGCATGAAAAATTATGTTTTTTCGCCGTTCAAGTTTTACTCGAAAAACTACATTTCTGATAAGAGTGTGTTAAAATTTTATGACTGGATTGGGGATTTCGCAAGGAATTATGAATTCAAAAAGTATTAAATTTAAATAAGCATTCTAGTCGTAAATGAAAATCATAAAACTGTTGAAGCGAATTATTGGAAAAGCTTAAAATTTATTACCGTATTCGTATACTTATTTCTTAAAGTTTCAAAAATTGAGATAGATACTGAAATTTGATTAAGTTTCATATTTTTAATCCATCTCAAAAAATACTAAAATTATTTTTAAAAATATTAAATACCAACATTTTAATTTCTCAACAAATTATTTTTCTAAACGAATTCTACGTTCAGATAAAATTTTACAGACTGTCACAGGAAAGTCAACGTAAAAGAACTGCTTACCTGTATTTTTCGATTTTCAAACATGGAAAAAAAGTGAACGTCAATGAAATATTTTTCAGATAAGACGTTTAAAACGCAACCAAATAAAATACAATTCATCAGACATTCAAATTGCTTTCGCAGGAAATTCAATCGGAGAGGAATTTCGAGAAAGCAAAATCTCCTCCAATTTCACCAACAAAGGAATATATTATGTTCGACCATTTTCCTCTAAATATCCTTCGCCTCGGAATATACACCGCAACCTCGAATATGTTAATTTATTTCATAATCGCTCCGACCACAGAAGGAACACTTTTATCATCTCGCCCAAGACTTTGCTGAAAAACGAAATATCGATCCCTTCCACGAGAATGAACCGCCTGAAAAAGTCGCTTTCGGAATCGCGATGACTTTTCCTTTCACTTTGAAAAACTGTCTCATTATATTTCGAGGGTTGGCTTGATTTCGATCTGCCCTTTTGTGTTATAAACATAACGAATGCGAGATGGTTATGTCGAAACGGCAAACAATTACGACGTGCAATCTGAGAAAATATCCCTGGGGAATTTTCCCGCTTGATATATATACGTATTGTATCGAACGTTGTTGTTGTTACATAAAATTTTATGGGGTTATAAGCAAGACGTTCGTTCCTGCGCAATTAGCGAAGATTTTCGAATTTCGGCGCACGCCGATTAAAAGTAAATAAACGATATGATGTAACGAAAACGTTCCAATTACGAATATAATTCGTATTATATTAAAAGGGAATTTACGATTTATCAAATCGTCGAAAATTAAAGGTAATGCGAGATTTATATTTGCGATATGTGTGGGAGTGTTTCTGAAAATATTTTGTATCGTTTATTCACGAATCGTATGATTATATATATATTTTATAAAAATGCAGAAAATTGTAACTTTAAAGTCTCTAGCGAACTGCAGATCGATAGTTTAGTGGGACACTTAAATCAATATGTAGATTTATCTATGCAAATGTGCACATTAAGGTAATTACAACTCAATATTGAAAAAGTGGCCGACCAAACAATCGGTTAATAGAGATATTATAGTCTACGAGACTCCAAGCTACCAAAAAAATGCTTCTTTAATAAATGAGACTAAATATTATTCCTTGAACAATTTATATAATATATTCATCACTTTTCTTTAAGTGAGATTCTTTCACAGTGAGTATATTTTGATTCGATAACGAAAGACTACAACTCTCAAATGCATTTCGATAAAAGACTTATTGAATTCTCGAAACAAACAAAAAACATCAACCACCGATATCGATACAATTTGTCTCTATACAGATTCTGCGTGTTCGCCCAATTGAAAATAAGACGATAAAACGGCGACGTATACACGAGAGACTTTAGCGAAAGTAACGGGGTCCTCTTAAACGTTACCGAGGGCAATAAAAGACCCTCGGCTGAAAAAGGCAAAGGTCGCTGAAACGGCTGAAGGTTCTCTTGCCGAGTCGACGACCATAACAGTTATTCGCCCGCAGTTTAGAAGCGTACAAAACCGACTGGTGTTAACGCTCTAGAAAGCGTATAATTATTGTGTGTATGTATACGGAATGGTTTGTAAGAAAATAACGTGTCTTTTAATTAAACTAGGAAACTCGGTTTTGTTTGGTAGCGTTATGTGTATTTGAATTTCAGTCGGTTGAGCTGTGAGGAAGTTGAATAGTTTTTGAGTTAAGTTTGTAATGGAAGGAGTTTGTATAATATTTTGTACCCATTTGACTTTTGATATTAAATAAAATTTTATGTGATAAAAATATTATGTTTCTATGTATCTCATTTTTTATAAATTGTTCATATTTTTATCACAGAAAAGAAACAAGAATAAAAATAAAATGTTCTTTTATAGACCCTTTTCAATATGGCCTACAAAATGTGCTATTTATATACATTGAATAAATTACAATTCGAAATATTCTGCATACTTATCAACTATCCTTTATAGTGAAACTTTGCAGGTTAATTCTACAAATACCACAGACACTGAAAATAATATCCTACAGCTTCGCACAGTCAAATTGTCCGAAAGTACTTACAATATGAAACCATTGTCTACACAGACCTGAACAATTCGAAACCAGAACTGAACATATTCTGATTTGTATTGTGCGACCGAATGTACAGTACCTACACACCAGCGGAGTAGTATTATCGGTGTCAAATTCGTTACCAACTTGAAGGAACAGCATTCTGCACAATGCATAATTATTCATGTGCTCTAATCACATTTCGCAGTAAGTTAAACTAAAAATGATTTTCGTTTAAAAGAACTCTAACATTGGCGTTGAGTATGAATGCTTGCTCATTTGCAATATACATACAAGTATACAAGTTTAACTACCCTTAACGATAAAACCAAAACCACAGTAATAGCATTTATGAAGAAAACTCGTTTATAACTACATCGCTAACGTCGAAAAAGTATTTTACCATAAATTTTGTTAGCATCGTTGTGTCGGTTTCAGATTTGTCATTGTAGTATGAACTATCACTCAGGGTTAGTTCAGACGTATGCATCCAATACAGAGATTAAAAAGATCGACCTAGATACGTGGGTGAAATGGCTATATAGCCTTCTCATATCATTTTCGTACATCTACCTACAGCCTGGACTTAAATCTTGCATGTAAACTAGCCTTTAAACAAAATTTCCAATCACACGATAGGTAGCAGCAACAACAAGGACAAGAATCTCGGCCACAACTTAAACAACGAAACCTATTTCATGGACTCCCAACTATTCATATGTAAAGAAACACTTATGTTTCTTCAATTTAAATTCTACCGCACTCTACAGTACAGACCGCGGTATTAGTTCCTTAATATCACGCCACGAGTGGTGGCGCTGTCGGCAGTTGAGTTGACAAGTCATCGGGTGATTCATAGTCAGTCGGTAACATGTGCTGCCCGTGACATCACACATTTTGTTGAGAAGGAATTGTCAATTTAAGAAATAGACTTTTAATGTCGTTTCTTTATTTACAGAGCAACGCAATCGTTTATTTCAAAATCCACAATTCCTAAATAAAACTAGAAAAATTGTCTTATACATATTAAGACCGAAATCATCGATTTAGACCACATGCACTATATGCACCATTGAAAAACCACCTCGAGCGAGCGCCCAGACCCAACTTACATTGTTCAGCTTGAGCTTGGTCTTCATCTTGTCGGGCTTGTAGTGCCCAGAGAGCTGGTAGAGGACGGCCCTGGACCTCCTCCTCCCCATGTTGGCAGGCGAGGGTGCCTCCGGGTCGAGACCACCGTTCGGGTCTGGAAGGAGGCAAGTAGAGTCAGCTCGGAAGCGGGCGCCCAGTAACGCCGCTGCTGGGACAAAGGGGGATAAAGCTAGAGTCACAACCCCGGCCGACGGTCTCACGGGCCCTGCCAGAGAAACAACCACCAAATGTGTACATATGCAACAGTGAGCCAGACCACATGGAGGGCCACATACGTGGGTGCCCTCGTCATTGTGTGTGTGTGTGTGTGTTTCTGTTCAAATATGCCTTCGAAACTCGAACGATTCGATTAATGAACTTTTCGATCTTCCAACTTGATCGGTCTTCGAACTTTTCGATCTTTCAATTCGATCGATCCTCGGACTTTTCGATCTTTCGATTCGATCGATCTTTCGATTTGAGCGATCTTTCAATTCGACCGATCTTTCGATTTGATCGATCTTTCGATTTGATCGATCTTTCAATTTGATCGATCTTTCAATTTGATCGATCTTCAACTTGATCGAACTTTAAAGAAAATTTCCAGGATGTGACAAATTATACGATTGAGAGCGAATACAGGTGGTCCTCTGATTTCGCACATAATTGGTTCCTTTAATATGTGAGAAAAGGTTGCCATTATTATCAGTCTATCAACCAAAACTCCCTTCCACCATGTTTTTTTATTTAATTTTCATATGCAAATGAAAGAAAAAATAATGAAAAATCTCTTTGGCATACATATTAATGCTGTCGAAATACACCCAACTCTCGTTTTACACGGTGGATAGGGACCAGCAAAAACCGTGTAGAAAAAATGACATTTTTTATTTCGCAATATTCATTATATAGTTCAAACAAACCGTGTTAGACCAAATAAATCGTGTAAAAACATTTTTTTTTCATTTTTTCAAACCGTGTTATTTTGAAACCGTGTAAAAAAAATCCGTGTTAAACGAGAGTTGGGTATATATATTTTTTTAATGTGAATTTTCATTCGTCCTGGTCAACTGGACCTATAACAATCCTAGTCTTGAAGCCTTGATAGATGTGAAAAAATATTATTATTATTTTTATCAATCAAATAACTATATCTTATAATTCAAATTATCGAAAGTAGTACGTTTTTCAATATTTGAAAATATTGTATGAAAAAAATTTTTTAAGTATAAATGAAAATATGTAATTACCCGAAAATTTCTAAAATAGCAGATTGTGCAAAAATAGGTATATGAAATTAGAGGAACATCTGTATTCGATTAGGATAATGCACCATTGAAATTATAAAATACAAACTTGTGAAAATAAGAATGCATAAAATATTTATATAGAAAATTTGACGTTTTCGATTTGTGCATTTTGCTTGAATAGTAAATTATACAAAAATAATTTCTAAAGGTAACAGTCATTACCCCCTTGTGCACACTTTGGAACCGCATTCGTTAAATTGAAAGTTCGTTCAATTCATCTTCAAAGAGAAATTGAATTGATTGTGTTCGAGGTTCGAAGTTTTGTTGTTTTTGTGTAGTTAGGATTCTCAATAGTGTATTTTTAGTTCTTCGTTAAGGTTGAGAATATATGTATTGAAGTGATAAGTCGCGCGAAATTGGCAATTTTTACGTGAGATGTGCTTATTGCGATTCGTCTGCAGCAATGTGAAATGAAGATGGGGAGGTACGTTTACGATATGATAAAAAAAAAATGTAAAGTAAAGCTATACAAAATGAAGAAAATTCTCAAAAATCTTCTGAAAAGATTTTATAATCTAAATAAATGTAGATAGAATAAATATTAACGTATTTGATATTATGGTATCTCTATTTTTGGAAAATTTTAATTTTGATAAAAATATATTTTCTTCATATATTTTGCTGCATAACCATTGAGAATTCTTATAGCATTTTTTATGGTTCTGTGAAATGTGTGTTCAAATGTAAGTATATTTAGGTTTGTGAGGATTTTTGGAAAGCGGATTCCGGATGTTTTGTATCCTGTCTAGGAGTAGTAGCTTGAAATATTGAAAAACAGCCGCTCGTTTTTCTCCTATACATACATATAAATGTAGTTAAATTGTTATGCATATACATAGATATATTCAGATTTTAGACATTTTATCAAAATATTTCTTGTTGATAATTTAAATTATATATTTTTTTTAAATCTTCATATAATATATTTTTTGGTTAGAATTTTTTCATATCTTTTGAAATTAAAGTAATCTGTAATCCATATTATCACATCGTATTTTTCTTTTGTTACATCTCAAAATATTTTATATCTTCACAAAAGTAACTTTTTATGTTCGAAAATTGAATATTAAAGGCATATTCTTTGGAGTTATTTCATCCTGCCGCAATTCTGCCAGTATAAAGCACGAAACTTGCTCGACATAAAAAAAACTTTTAGTATAAAATTTTCATTTCCTTAATATAATTTAAACAAAATTGAATGCTGACCGAAAATTTTAATATTGTGCTGAGTGTAATATTTTTTTAATGTAGAAATTTCCTTCAATATTGACATAAATATAGATTATTTTTAGAGTCGTTAAACTAGATTTATATTTTCATCAAATTAATATCAATTTCAAAGTACTAAGGTTGAACTCTGTGCATCGAAGACTTTCTTTGTGTTTGAATTCAATATCATTAAATAGAAAGCGTGAACTGATATTGTATTATTAGAAACTTTACTGTGTGTATATTCGTATGCTTGTTTGTCTTTTCAATAAAAGTCGCGAATTTACAAGAAACATTATTAAACTTTTCATAAAAATAAACAGAACTTGATTAAATATCATTTAGATAAATATCAATATATATTTAATTATAAAACTAAATATCAAGTTTTTTTTTTTACAATGTCGATTTACTTTGATTATATTTATTTTAAGTAGAACAGGATATAATTAATGTTATTTTACGTAAGGAAATTATTTTGCGAAGTAATTAATTATTTTAAGGTTTAAAAATTTTCTTCGAAAATATATTAATCAAAAACGATTGCACGAAATCGATTAAGTTTCGGAGGGCGGCTGTGTTTCGAAGTGGAAAATGGAATTAAGTTTGGGTTCTGATAAGACAATATGGAAAAGTTGTTCTGCATTTTCTTCCAATAAAAATTAATCAAAGACAATTCACATTTATGTATAATAAAAATATATACGTATAATATATTTCAGGCAGACAGATTGCTCGGGACAACATGCTACAAGCCATCAAAGCACTTATGTGAATTCGCGATTTGTACACGAAATATTAATTTTCATCCTATATCATAGAACACTATAAAGATTTCGGCTGAGCTAGGAGAGTCTGCAAGCAATAATAATCAACTATGATTCATTTACTCACATTGGCTAGTTCATAAATATTGGAATTATGCGGTCGAGGGGTGTGGTATAAAGATCTATTGTTTCCTCTAACGACTAAGTACATATGGATAATACTTGTGTACATTTTACTGGATTTCTAAAGTGTGCTAAGTATAATATCTAGAGGTGTTTATATTTGTTACCAAAATGGTGAATGGGGTGAATTTTGATTCTGTCTTTGTGCACCGGTTGAATGTCGTCTGGCATCACCGATTCGACAGTTCACAGGGCCAAAACATTTAATTTTGAAAATATTTTCGGCATGCCCAATCAATTTCTATACGATTGAATACAATTTCTCCACTAACAGGGAAGAACATTTAGTTTCTATCTAGTGGTATGCACGAAACATAGTTGTTTCAATTGACATACGAGTACAAACGAAATCAACAAGCGCTGACGGTTGAAGGTAAGCGCTTATTTAACCGACCACATTCATTAAAATTCTTTCGAAAATATTCTTTTAAAATTTTTCATTTGAAACTGAATATTTTGAAAAATTAAATGAAAATAGTCAGATAAACGTATCTGCGCATAACCTTCTAAAGATTCCAACGTAATCACTAAAACAAATATAAATTTAATTTACAATGAAAAATAATAACTCATGCTTCAAATTAATATTTTTCTTGACTACGATCGACTTTTTATTAGAATATGTTTTAAAATGCGGAATAAAGTGATTAAATTTCTGCGATTTTAATTTAAACAATGAAACCCTCAAAGTTCTCAGCAATTAAAATCAACTTGCTTTATTCAAATATAGAGTTGGAAACTCAGAATTTTAAATTAAATTGAAATTTCAAATGAAATCTCGCAGTCGCGTATTTACACGAGACTAGGAAACGTATCAAATGCTTAAAAACTACAAGCAAAACTGAATTATATTAATGAATACGTTGGAATCGCACCGTTTCAGCGTCCATGAACAAGACCAATAAGACCATCACTAAACAGGGATTTTTCGCAAATTTCATTTCAAATTAGTAAAACAGTATCGATTAGTATGATAGAAATAAAGATAATATTTTTCGAATAATATAAGAATTGACGAGAGACCAACATACACAGCGTGCGGGTAACTGGGGTGACTCATGCTTTGAACTCAATGATTTCCGAAGCTTAAATTATCTTTCTTTATAATAAAGTAAACTATTTTATAATATTTACACATGAATAATTAATAAAAAAAGGTATTCGAAAATCATTAGTTCGCAGGATGCTCGGACATTGGGGGGACACTGTATAAAATACGTATTTCATATAAATACACTTAAATATATATATTTGTACATTTATTCATATAAATCGATCATCTCATTTTTTTTTCAATTTAAAATTTGAAAAATGGAATGGTCGATTATCATATACAGACACGCAAGGGAGGTTCATTGAATAAATAAAAATTCAACATCCAAATTGTAATAAACAAATAATATAAATAAAAGATTAATGCATGTGCATAATATTGACATACAACATCGATTGGAAAATGCGATAATATTTCTTTCGCTTTTGAAAAATATAAAGACTTTTCCTTTGATCGTGTTTCCGTTTAACTTTTTATCTAGGCTTTTTCATAATTAATATCTTTCGCAAAAGTGACAGTCGACGATTAATCACGTTTTATGATTACGTAAAATATAATAAATTAATCCGTTATCTCGTTGGGACTAAATTATTTTTAAATTAACACAATTGAAATCGCAATTAGTCTCAGACCGCGATTAAACTTTTTAATATGAACCCTAATTAATATTTTTTTAAGCCAAATGCCGAATTTATTAAAATAAAATATTAAATCGCTGAGATTCTATTTTGATTTATTATATCGATAGGTAGATCTTAATAGAAACAAGCATGATTATTTTGAATAAAGTTCAAAGAAGCATATGATTATAATAAACCTTTCGATACTACAAACTATAAATTAGTACAAGAATTTTCCCAGATATCGACAATGAAAGTTGTATTTCAAATAGACGATTTCACGGAAATTGTTTTACGTATGATATTTTAAAAACACACATACGCTCATATCTGAACCGCCTTTTCTTCTCGAAACACCTACGTATAATCGATATCATATGAAAGGGACTATTTTAAAACCTAGAGCTTGTACGTGTAAGAAGACAAACAGAAAACGCTATGTATTAAATATTCAAAAGCGAACGCGAAAGAGGAACCGCCGAGACCTAAAGACCTAAAAAGGCTCGATCTTACGGAGCGATAGACAATACAATATGTGTAGGGGGTCCTTGACAAAACAAGAAGCTGTGCTGAAAATATTATATATCGTGAAAAAAAAAATCTGCGATAGAGGATCGTATTATCTTGGTTGAGATTGAAGCGCACATACAGCGTATTCGCTCAAGAGATAAACAGAAATCATATTAAAGGTTTGCAATATATAAAAAATGAAGCAATTTTAAGCACATGTATAGAGTGAAACGTTTATATAGTAAATGAACAGAATATATATAGGGGGTACGATCAAACATCCATTCACTAATTTTGTATGAAACAAAAGTTGGCTGGGGATGAAAATATATCGATAGAAAAATAATGATCGGATCTAAACTTACCGCTGTCGAACTCTTCTGTTGTGGACATTTCTGCCATTTTTGTGTTTGTGATGTCTTTGTGCGATGCCAGAAAAAGCACAACTTCTCTCTTTTCATTTTTAATCGGGACAATGTCCAATAAGCACCAAAATGGGGTTCCTTAAAAATCAAACATAAATTAAAATTTATTGATGACTCCGTTGAAATCGTCCATTCTAAAGTGCTTCGCCATGAAGTGAAAATAAATAGTATAAGCCAAAGTAACACACGACAATTTCTCTGAAAGAGATAAAAATTCATTTCAAGACATTTCCCACTTGAAATATTGCTTTTGTTGCAAAGTGAAAATTATTCTTCATACGCCGCTGAAACTTCTCACTCGTGCTCAAGTCGTACGACTATAAATCACGCATTGTTGAGAAATATTCCTTTCACCTAGAAATAACTAGATGTTTATATAGTAGTATGAAAATATTATCATTCGATCAATTCGTAACATCTCTGATTGTAAATATTTATTTAATGGATTGTGAATGAAGTACAAATTTTCAGCACTATTCACGATATTTGCGGTCATGAAATAGAATTTACCGTAACAAAGTTCCTCTATCATTGAAATGATATGAGGTTGTCCAATAAAGCCAATAGAGTTCAGGAATCTAATTTCAAAGTTTACTTCAACATTATAACATGAACTCATTTATTAAGTATACATAAAAACATATATATTATATACTGGACAAATTATAAAATACGATTATGCTATTAACGCGATTTTTATCATTAAATAAATTACTGCTTATCATGCTCTCACTAAAGTGGTAAAACTTTGCTATGACTACATTATGACTAACATGATAAAGTTTTTGATGTTTTGCAAAATATACATTTTACAAACAATTTATTTTCACTACTTCAAAGTCTCTACAAGAAAGCTTTCACTTTATTCGCACAAGAAACCACTGACTGACTTTCCACTTTCAAACTCGAACTATTCAAATTAAAATAATGTATTAAGTTCGACTAAACAAAATAAGAATTTAAAAATTGGTTCAATTATTCCATCGAACAGATGTTTTACCTTTTTCATATTTACTTAATTTCTTTCGAAAATAAACCTTTTCACATTGAATATGGTAAAAAAAGCAATATTGAAAACATCTCATATTTTTCGCGAACTCTCTCGCTTTAATTTTAAAGCAATATTTTCCCAAGAAACGCATCGGCGCACAAGAATCTATATATTTTTCCAGTGAAAAACCCACTTCACCTTCGAAATTAGAATGCGATTTTCATTTTGGACCAGATTTAGTCGATCTCGAACAACAAATAATACGCGCTCATGAATGGCCTACCTCGCAGCAAATATTTGTTCGAACCGGGCCAAATTCGCTTACTACGATCGTAAATTACGACCAGTTTATTTTTGCCTACGTGTCTTTGTCTTAAAATTAGTCTAAAATTTGAATTTCGTGGTAAAAGTTGCGATCCAGCGGAATCCGACATTTATGAACGTATGAAGGACATACTATACGTTTTAGC
>JACZEN010000020.1:12500-25046 GCA_024721215.1 Cheumatopsyche charites
GGGGGGGGGGGGGGGGGGGGTGGGGGGGGGGGGGGGGGGGGGGGGGGTGGGGGGGGGGGGGGGGGGGGGGGGGGGGGGGGGGGGGGGGGGGGGGGGGGGGGGGGGGGGGGGGGGGGGGGGGGGGGGGGGGGGGGGGGGGGGGGGGGGGGGGGGGGGGGGGGGGGGGGGGGGGGGGGGGGGGGGGGGGGGGGGGGGGGGGGGGGGGGGGGGGGGGGGGGGGGGGGGGGGGGGGGGGGGGGGGGGGGGGGGGGGGGGGGGGGGGGGGGGGGGGGGGGGGGGGGGGGGGGGGGGGGGGGGGGGGGGGGGGGGGGGGGGGGGGGTGGGGGGGGGGGGGGGGGGGGGGGGGGGGGGGGGGGGGGGGGGGGGGGGGGGGGGGGGGGGGGGGGGGGGGGGGGGGGGGGGGGGGGGGGGGGGGGGGGGGGGGGGGGGGGGGGGGGGGGGGGGGGGGGGGGGGGGGGGGGGGGGGGGGGGGGGGGGGGGGGGGGGGGGGGGGGGGGGGGGGGGGGGGGGGGGGGGGGGGGGGGGGGGGGGGGGGGGGGGGGGGGGGGGGGGGGGGGGGGGGGGGGGGGGGGGGGGGGGGGGGGGGGGGGGGGGGGGGGGGGGGGGGGGGGGGGGGGGGGGGGGGGGGGGGGGGGGGGGGGGGGGGGGGGGGGGGGGGGGGGGGGGGGGGGGGGGGGGGGGGGGGGGGGGGGGGGGGGGGGGGGGGGGGGGGGGGGGGGGGGGGGGGGGGGGGGGGGGGGGGGGGGGGGGGGTGGGGGGGGGGGGGGGGGGGGGGGGGGGGGGGGGGGGGGGGGGGGGGGGGGGGGGGGGGGGGGGGGGGGGGGGGGGGGGGGGGGGGGGGGGGGGGGGGGGGGGGGGGGGGGGGGGGGGGGGGGGGGGGGGGGGGGGGGGGGGGGGGGGGGGGGGGGGGGGGGGGGGGGGGGGGGGGGGGGGGGGGGGGGGGGGGGGGGGGGGGGGGGGGGGGGGGGGGGGGGGGGGGGGGGGGGGGGGGGGGGGGGGGGGGGGGGGGGGGGGGGGGGGGGGGGGGGGGGGGGGGGGGGGGGGGGGGGGGGGGGGGGGGGGGGGGGGGGGGGGGGGGGGGGGGGGGGGGGGGGGGGGGGGGGGGGGGGGGGGGGGGGGGGGGGGGGGGGGGGGGGGGGGGGGGGGGGGGGGGGGGGGGGGGGGGGGGGGGGGGGGGGGGGGGGGGGGGGGGGGGGGGGGGGGGGGGGGGGGGGGGGGGGGGGGGGGGGGGGGGGGGGGGGGGGGGGGGGGGGGGGGGGGGGGGGGGGGGGGGGGGGGGGGGGGGGGGGGGGGGGGGGGGGGGGGGGGGGGGGGGGGGGGGGGGGGGGGGGGGGGGGGGGGGGGGGGGGGGGGGGGGGGGGGGGGGGGGGGGGGGGGGGGGGGGGGGGGGGGGGGGGGGGGGGGGGGGGGGGGGGGGGGGGGGGGGGGGGGGGGGGGGGGGGGGGGGGGGGGGGGGGGGGGGGGGGGGGGGGGGGGGGGGGGGGGGGGGGGGGGGGGGGGGGGGGGGGGGGGGGGGGGGGGGGGGGGGGGGGGGGGGGGGGGGGGGGGGGGGGGGGGGGGGGGGGGGGGGGGGGGGGGGGGGGGGGGGGGGGGGGGGGGGGGGGGGGGGGGGGGGGGGGGGGGGGGGGGGGGGGGGGGGGGGGGGGGGGGGGGGGGGGGGGGGGGGGGGGGGGGGGGGGGGGGGGGGGGGGGGGGGGGGGGGGGGGGGGGGGGGGGGGGGGGGGGGGGGGGGGGGGGGGGGGGGGGGGGTGGGGGGGGGGGGGGGGGGGGGGGGGGGGGGGGGGGGGGGGGGGGGGGGGGGGGGGGGGGGGGGGGGGGGGGGGGGGGGGGGGGGGGGGGGGGGGGGGGGGGGGGGGGGGGGGGGGGGGGGGGGGGGGGGGGGGGGGGGGGGGGGGGGGGGGGGGGGGGGGGGGGGGGGGGGGGGGGGGGGGGGGGGGGGGGGGGGGGGGGGGGGGGGGGGGGGGGGGGGGGGGGGGGGGGGGGGGGGGGGGGGGGGGGGGGGGGGGGGGGGGGGGGGGGGGGGGGGGGGGGGGGGGGGGGGGGGGGGGGGGGGGGGGGGGGGGGGGGGGGGGGGGGGGGGGGGGGGGGGGGGGGGGGGGGGGGGGGGGGGGGGGGGGGGGGGGGGGGGGGGGGGGGGGGGGGGGGGGGGGGGGGGGGGGGGGGGGGGGGGGGGGGGGGGGGGGGGGGGGGGGGGGGGGGGGGGGGGGGGGGGGGGGGGGGGGGGGGGGGGGGGGGGGGGGGGGGGGGTGGGGGGGGGGGGGGGGGGGGGGGGGGGGGGGGGGGGGGGGGGGGGGGGGGGGGGGGGGGGGGGGGGGGGGGGGGGGGGGGGGGGGGGGGGGGGGGGGGGGGGGGGGGGGGGGGGGGGGGGGGGGGGGGGGGGGGGGGGGGGGGGGGGGGGGGGGGGGGGGGGGGGGGGGGGGGGGGGGGGGGGGGGGGGGGGGGGGGGGGGGGGGGGGGGGGGGGGGGGGGGGGGGGGGGGGGGGGTGGGGGGGGGGGGGGGGGGGGGGGGGGGGGGGGGGGGGGGGGGGGGGGGGGGGGGGGGGGGGGGGGGGGGGGGGGGGGGGGGGGGGGGGGGGGGGGGGGGGGGGGGGGGGGGGGGGGGGGGGGGGGGGGGGGGGGGGGGGGGGGGGGGGGGGGGGGGGGGGGGGGGGGGGGGGGGGGGGGGGGGGGGGGGGGGGGGGGGGGGGGGGGGGGGGGGGGGGGGGGGGGGGGGGGGGGGGGGGGGGGGGGGGGGGGGGGGGGGGGGGGGGGGGGGGGGGGGGGGGGGGGGGGGGGGGGGGGGGGGGGGGGGGGGGGGGGGGGGGGGGGGGGGGGGGGGGGGGGGGGGGGGGGGGGGGGGGGGGTGGGGGGGGGGGGGGGGGGGGGGGGGGGGGGGGGGGGGGGGGGGGGGGGGGGGGGGGGGGGGGGGGGGGGGGGGGGGGGGGGGGGGGGGGGGGGGGGGGGGGGGGGGGGGGGGGGGGGGGGGGGGGGGGGGGGGGGGGGGGGGGGGGGGGGGGGGGGGGGGGGGGGGGGGGGGGGGGGGGGGGGGGGGGGGGGGGGGGGGGGGGGGGGGGGGGGGGGGGGGGGGGGGGGGGGGGGGGGGGGGGGGGGGGGGGGGGGGGGGGGGGGGGGGGGGGGGGGGGGGGGGGGGGGGGGGGGGGGGGGGGGGGGGGGGGGGGGGGGGGGGGGGGGGGGGGGGGGGGGGGGGGGGGGGGGGGGGGGGGGGGGGGGGGGGGGGGGGGGGGGGGGGGGGGGGGGGGGGGGGGGGGGGGGGGGGGGGGGGGGGGGGGGGGGGGGGGGGGGGGGGGGGGGGGGGGGGGGGGGGGGGGGGGGGGGGGGGGGGGGGGGGGGGGGGGGGGGGGGGGGGGGGGGGGGGGGGGGGGGGGGGGGGGGGGGGGGGGGGGGGGGGGGGGGGGGGGGGGGGGGGGGGGGGGGGGGGGGGGGGGGGGGGGGGGGGGGGGGGGGGGGGGGGGGGGGGGGGGGGGGGGGGGGGGGGGGGGGGGGGGGGGGGGGGGGGGGGGGGGGGGGGGGGGGGGGGGGGGGGGGGGGGGGGGGGGGGGGGGGGGGGGGGGGGGGGGGGGGGGGGGGGGGGGGGGGGGGGGGGGGGGGGGGGGGGGGGGGGGGGGGGGGGGGGGGGGGGGGGGGGGGGGGGGGGGGGGGGGGGGGGGGGGGGGGGGGGGGGGGGGGGGGGGGGGGGGGGGGGGGGGGGGGGGGGGGGGGGGGGGGGGGGGGGGGGGGGGGGGGGGGGGGGGGGGGGGGGGGGGGGGGGGGGGGGGGGGGGGGGGGGGGGGGGGGGGGGGGGGGGGGGGGGGGGGGGGGGGGGGGGGGGGGGGGGGGGGGGGGGGGGGGGGGGGGGGGGGGGGGGGGGTGGGGGGGGGGGGGGGGGGGGGGGGGGGGGGGGGGGGGGGGGGGGGGGGGGGGGGGGGGGGGGGGGGGGGGGGGGGGGGGGGGGGGGGGGGGGGGGGGGGGGGGGGGGGGGGGGGGGGGGGGGGGGGGGGGGGGGGGGGGGGGGGGGGGGGGGGGGGGGGGGGGGGGGGGGGGGGGGGGGGGGGGGGGGGGGGGGGGGGGGGGGGGTGGGGGGGGGGGGGGGGGGGGGGGGGGGGGGGGGGGGGGGGGGGGGGGGGGGGGGGGGGGGGGGGGGGGGGGGGGGGGGGGGGGGGGGGGGGGGGGGGGGGGGGGGGGGGGGGGGGGGGGGGGGGGGGGGGGGGGGGGGGGGGGGGGGGGGGGGGGGGGGGGGGGGGGGGGGGGGGGGGGGGGGGGGGGGGGGGGGGGGGGGGGGGGGGGGGGGGGGGGGGGTGGGGGGGGGGGGGGGGGGGGGGGGGGGGGGGGGGGGGGGGGGGGGGGGGGGGGGGGGGGGGGGGGGGGGGGGGGGGGGGGGGGGGGGGGGGGGGGGGGGGGGGGGGGGGGGGGGGGGGGGGGGGGGGGGGGGGGGGGGGGGGGGGGGGGGGGGGGGGGGGGGGGGGGGGGGGGGGGGGGGGGGGGGGGGGGGGGGGGGGGGGGGGGGGGGGGGGGGGGGGGGGGGGGGGGGGGGGGGGGGGGGGGGGGGGGGGGGGGGGGGGGGGGGGGGGGGGGGGGGGGGGGGGGGGGGGGGTGGGGGGGGGGGGGGGGGGGGGGGGGGGGGGGGGGGGGGGGGGGGGGGGGGGGGGGGGGGGGGGGGGGGGGGGGGGGGGGGGGGGGGGGGGGGGGGGGGGGGGGGGGGGGGGGTGGGGGGGGGGGGGGGGGGGGGGGGGGGGGGGGGGGGGGGGGGGGGGGGGGGGGGGGGGGGGGGGGGGGGGGGGGGGGGGGGGGGGGGGGGGGGGGGGGGGGGGGGGGGGGGGGGGGGGGGGGGGGGGGGGGGGGGGGGGGGGGGGGGGGGGGGGGGGGTGGGGGGGGGGGGGGGGGGGGGGGGGGGGGGGGGGGGGGGGGGGTGGGGGGGGGGGGGGGGGGGGGGGGGGGGGGGGGGGGGGGGGGGGGGGGGGGGGGGGGGGGGGGGGGGGGGGGGGGGGGGGGGGGGGGGGGGGGGGGGGGGGGGGGGGGGGGGGGGGGGGGGGGGGGGGGGGGGGGGGGGGGGGGGGGGGGGGGGGGGGGGGGGGGGGGGGGGGGGGGGGGGGGGGGGGGGGGGGGGGGGGGGGGGGGGGGGGGGGGGGGGGGGGGGGGGGGGTGGGGGGGGGGGGGGGGGGGGGGGGGGGGGGGGGGGGGGGGGGGGGGGGGGGGGGGGGGGGGGGGGGGGGGGGGGGGGGGGGGGGGGGGGGGGGGGGGGGGGGGGGGGGGGGGGGGGGGGGGGGGGGGGGGGGGGGGGGGGGGGGGGGGGGGGGGGGGGGGGGGGGGGGGGGGGGGGGGGGGGGGGGGGGGGGGGGGGGGGGGGGGGGGGGGGGGGGGGGGGGGGGGGGGGGGGGGGGGGGGTGGGGGGGGGGGGGGGGGGGGGGGGGGGGGGGGGGGGGGGGGGGGGGGGGGGGGGGGGGGGGGGGGGGGGGGGGGGGGGGGGGGGGGGGGGGGGGGGGGGGGGGGGGGGGGGGGGGGGGGGGGGGGGGGGGGGGGGGGGGGGGGGGGGGGGGGGGGGGGGGGGGGGGGGGGGGGGGGGGGGGGGGGGGGGGGGGGGGGGGGGGGGGGGGGTGGGGGGGGGGGGGGGGGGGGGGGGGGGGGGGGGGGGGGGGGGGGGGGGGGGGGGGGGGGGGGGGGGGGGGGGGGGGGGGGGGGGGGGGGGGGGGGGGGGGGGGGGGGGGGGGGGGGGGGGGGGGGGGGGGGGGGGGGGGGGGGGGGGGGGGGGGGGGGGGGGGGGGGGGGGGGGGGGGGGGGGGGGGGGGGGGGGGGGGGGGGGGGGGGGGGGGGGGGGGGGGGGGGGGGGGGGGGGGGGGGGGGGGGGGGGGGGGGGGGGGGGTGGGGGGGGGGGGGGGGGGGGGGGGGGGGGGGGGGGGGGGGGGGGGGGGGGGGGGGGGGGGGGGGGGGGGGGGGGGGGGGGGGGGGGGGGGGGGGGGGGGGGGGGGGGGGGGGGGGGGGGGGGGGGGGGGGGGGGGGGGGGGGGGGGGGGGGGGGGGGGGGGGGGGGGGGGGGGGTGGGGGGGGGGGGGGGGGGGGGGGGGGGGGGGGGGGGGGGGGGGGGGGGGGGGGGGGGGGGGGGGGGGGGGGGTGGGGGGGGGGGGGGGGGGGGGGGGGGGGGGGGGGGGGGGGGGGGGGGGGGGGGGGGGGGGGGGGGGGGGGGGGGGGGGGTGGGGGGGGGGGGGGGGGGGGGGGGGGGGGGGGGGGGGGGGGGGGGGGGGGGGGGGGGGGGGGGGGGGGGGGGGGGGGGGGGGGGGGGGGGGGGGGGGGGGGGGGGGGGGGGGGGGGGGGGGGGGGGGGGGGGGGTGGGGGGGGGGGGGGGGGGGGGGGGGGGGGGGGGGGGGGGGGGGGGGGGGGGGGGGGGGGGGGGGGGGGGGGGGGGGGGGGGGGGGGGGGGGGGTGGGGGGGGGGGGGGGGGGGGGGGGGGGGGGGGGGGGGGGGGGGGGGGGGGGGGGGGGGGGGGGGGGGGGGGGGGGGGGGGGGGGGGGGGGGGGGGGGGGGGGGGGGGGGGGGGGGGGGGGGGGGGGGGGGGGGGGGGGGGGGGGGGGGGGGGGGGGGGGGGGGGGGGGGGGGGGGGGGGGGGGGGGGGGGGGGGGGGGGGGGGGGGGGGGGGGGGGTGGGGGGGGGGGGGGGGGGGGGGGGGGGGGGGGGGGGGGGGGGGGGGGGGGGGGGGGGGGGGGGGGGGTGGGGGGGGGGGGGGGGGGGGGGGGGGGGGGGGGGGGGGGGGGGGGGGGGGGGGGGGGGGGGGGGGGGGGGGGGGGGGGGGGGGGGGGGGGGGGGGGGGGGGGGGGGGGGGGGGGGGGGGGGGGGGTGGGGGGGGGGGGGGGGGGGGGGGGGGGGGGGGGGGGGGGGGGGGGGGGGGGGGGGGGGGGGGGGGGGGGGGGGGGGGGGGGGGGGGGGGGGGGGGGTGGGGGGGGGGGGGGGGGGGGGGGGGGGGGGGGGGGGGGGGGGGGGGGGGGGGGGGGGGGGGGGGGGGGGGGGGGGGGGGGGGGGGGGGGGGGGGGGGGGGGGGGGGGGGGGGGGGGGGGGGGGGGGGGGGGGGGGGGGGGGGGGGGGGGGGGGGGGGGGGGGGGGGGGGGGGGGGGGGGGGGGGGGGGGGGGGGGGGGGGGGGGGGGGGGGGGGGGGGGTGGGGGGGGGGGGGGGGGGGGGGGGGGGGGGGGGGGGGGGGGGGGGGGGGGGGGGGGGGGGGGGGGGGGGGGGGGGGTGGGGGGGGGGGGGGGGGGGGGGGGGGGGGGGGGGGGGGGGGGGGGGGGGGTGGGGGGGGGGGGGGGGGGGGGGGGGGGGGGGGGGGGGGGGGGGGGGGGGGGGGGGGGGGGGGGGGGGGGGGGGGGGGGGGGGGGGGGGGGGGGGGGGGGGGGGGGGGGGGGGGGGGGGGGGGGGGGGGGGGGGGGGGGGGGGGGGGTGGGGGGGGGGGGGGGGGGGGGGGGGGGGGGGGGGGGGGGGGGGGGGGGGGGGGGGGGGGGGGGGGGGGGGGGGGGGGGGGGGGGGGGGGGGGGGGGGGGGGGGGGGGGGGGGGGGGGGGGGGGGGGGGGGGGGGGGGGGGGGGGGGGGGGGGGGGGGGGGGGGGGGGGGGGGGGGGGGGGGGGGGGGGGGGGGGGGGGGGGGGGGGGGGGGTGGGGGGGGGGGGGGGGGGGGGGGGGGGGGGGGGGGGGGGGGGGGGGGGGGGGGGGGGGGGGGGGGGGGGGGGGGGGGGGGGGGGGGGGGGGGGGGGGGGGGGGGGGGGGGGGGGGGGGGGGGGGGGGGGGGGGGGGGGGGGGGGGGGGGGGGGGGGGGGGGGGGGGGGGGGGGGGGGGGGGGGGGGGGGGGGGGGGGGGTGGGGGGGGGGGGGGGGGGGGGGGGGGGGGGGGGGGGGGGGGGGGGGGGGGGGGGGGGGGGGGGGGGGGGGGGGGGGGGGGGGGGGGGGGTGGGGGGGGGGGGGGGGGGGGGGGGGGGGGGGGGGGGGGGGGGGGGGGGGGGGGGGGGGGGGGGGGGGGGGGGGGGGGGGGGGGGGGGGGGGGGGGGGGGGGGGGGGGGGGGGGGGGGGGGGGGGGGGGGGGGGGGGGGGGGGGGGGGGGGGGGGGGGGGGGGGGGGGGGGGGGGGGGGGGGGGGGGGGGGGGGGGGGGGGGGGGGGGGGGGGGGTGGGGGGGGGGGGGGGGGGGGGGGGGGGGGGGGGGGGGGGGGGGGGGGGGGGGGGGGGGGGGGGGGGGGGGGGGGGGGGGGGGGGGGGGGGGGGGGGGGGGGGGGGGGGGGGGGGGGGGGGGGGGGGGTGGGGGGGGGGGGGGGGGGGGGGGGGGGGGGGGGGGGGGGGGGGGGGGGGGGGGGGGGGGGGGGGGGGGGGGGGGGGGGGGGGGGGGGGGGGGGGGGTGGGGGGGGGGGGGGGGGGGGGGGGGGGGGGGGGGGGGGGGGGGGGGGGGGGGGGGGGGGGGGGGGGGGGGGGGGGGGGGGGGGGGGGGGGGGGGGGGGGGGGGGGGGGGGGGGGGGTGGGGGGGGGGGGGGGGGGGGGGGGGGGGGGGGGGGGGGGGGGGGGGGGGGGGGGGGGGGGGGGGGGGGGGGGGGGGGGGGGGGGGGGGGGGGGGGGGGGGGGGGGGGGGGGGGGGGGGGGGGGGGGGGGGGGGGGGGGGGGGGGGGGGGGGGGGGGGGGGGGGGGGGGGGGGGGGGGGGGGGGGGGGGGGGGGGGGGGGGGGGGGGGGGGGGGGGGGGGGGGGGGGGGGGGGGGGGGGGGGGGGGGGGGGGGGGGGGGGGGGGGGGGGGGGGGGGGGGGGGGGGGGGGGGGGGGGGGGGGGGGGGGGGGGGGGGGGGGGGGGGGGGGGGGGGGGGGGGGGGGGGGGGGGGGGGGGGGGGGGGGGGGGGGGGGGGGGGGGGGGGGGGGGGGGGGGGGGGGGGGGGGGGGGGGGGGGGGGGGGGGGGGGGGGGGGGGGGGGGGGGGGGGGGGGGGGGGGGGGGGGGGGGGGGGGGGGGGGGGGGGGGGGGGGGGGGGGGGGGGGGGGGGGGGGGGGGGGGGGGGGGGGGGGTGGGGGGGGGGGGGGGGGGGGGGGGGGGGGGGGGGGGGGGGGGGGGGGGGGGGGGGGGGGGGGGGGGGGGGGGGGGGGGGGGGGGGGGGGGGGGGGGGGTGGGGGGGGGGGGGGGGGGGGGGGGGGGGGGGGGGGGGGGGGGGGGGGGGGGGGGGGGGGGGGGGGGGGGGGGGGGGGGGGGGGGGGGGGTGGGGGGGGGGGGGGGGGGGGGGGGGGGGGGGGGGGGGGGGGGGGGGGGGGGGGGGGGGGGGGGGGGGGGGGGGGGGGGGGGGGGGGGGGGGGGGGGGGGGGGGGGGGGGGGGGGGGGGGGGGGGGGGGGGTGGGGGGGGGGGGGGGGGGGGGGGGGGGGGGGGGGGGGGGGGGGGGGGGGGGGGGGGGGGGGGGGGGGGGGGGGGGGTGGGGGGGGGGGGGGGGGGGGGGGGGGGGGGGGGGGGGGGGGGGGGGGGGGGGGGGGGGGGGGGGGGGGGGGGGGGGGGGGGGGGGGGGGGGGGGGGGGGGGGGGGGGGGGGGGGGGGGGGGGGGGGGGGGGGGGGGGGGGGGGGGGGGGGGGGGGGGGGGGGGGGGGGGGGGGGGGGGGGGGGGGGGGGGGGGGGGGGGGGGGGGGGGGGGGGGGGGGGGGGGGGGGGGGGGGGGGGGGGGGGGGGGGGGGGGGGGGGGGGGGGGGGGGGGGGGGGGGGGGGGGGGGGGGGGGGGGGGGGGGGGGGGGGGGGGGGGGGGGGGGGGGGGGGGGGGGGGGGGGGGTGGGGGGGGGGGGGGGGGGGGGGGGGGGGGGGGGGGGGGGGGGGGGGGGGGGGGGGGGGGGGGGGGGGGGGGGGGGGGGGGGGGGGGGGGGGGGGGGGGGGGGGGGGGGGGGGGGGGGGGGGGGGGGGGGGGGGGGGGGGGGGGGGGGGGGGGTGGGGGGGGGGGGGGGGGGGGGGGGGGGGGGGGGGGGGGGGGGGGGGGGGGGGGGGGGGGGGGGGGGGGGGGGGGGGGGGGGGGGGGGGGGGGGGGGGGGGGGGGGGGGGGGGGGGGGGGGGGGGGGGGGGGGGGGGGGGGGGGTGGGGGGGGGGGGGGGGGGGGGGGGGGGGGGGGGGGGGGGGGGGGGGGGGGGGGGGGGGGGGGGGGGGGGGGGGGGGGGGGGGGGGGGGGGGGGGGGGGGGGGGGGGGGGGGGGGGGGGGGGGGGGGGGGGGGGGGGGGGGGGGGGGGGGGGGGGGGGGGGGGGGGTGGGGGGGGGGGGGGGGGGGGGGGGGGGGGGGGGGGGGGGGGGGGGGGGGGGGGGGGGGGGGGGGGGGGGGGGGGGGGGGGGGGGGGGGGGGGGGGGGGGGGGGGGGGGGGGGGGGGGGGGGGGGGGGGGGGGGGGGGGGGGGGGGGGGGGGGGGGGGGGGGGGGGGGGGGGGGGGGGGGGGGGGGGGGGGGGGGGGGGGGGGGGGGGGGGGGGGGGGGGGGGGGGGGGGGGGGGGGGGGGGGGGTGGGGGGGGGGGGGGGGGGGGGGGGGGGGGGGGGGGGGGGGGGGGGGGTGGGGGGGGGGGGGGGGGGGGGGGGGGGGGGGGGGGGGGGGGGGGGGGGGGGGGGGGGGGGGGGGGGGGGGGGGGGGGGGGGGGGGGGGGGGGGGGGGGGGGGGGGGGGGGGGGGGGGGGGGGGGGGGGGGGTGGGGGGGGGGGGGGGGGGGGGGGGGGGGGGGGGGGGGGGGGGGGGGGGGGGGGGGGGGGGGGGGGGGGGGGGGGTGGGGGGGGGGGGGGGGTGGGGGGGGGGGGGGGGGGGGGGGGGGGGGGGGGGGGGGGGGGGGGGGGGGGGGGGGGGGGGGGGGGGGGGGGGGGGGGGGGGGGGGGGGGGGGGGGGGGGGGGGGGGGGGGGGGGGGGGGGGGGGGGGGGGGGGGGGGGGGGGGGGGGGGGGGGGGGGGGGGGGGGGGGGGGGGGGGGGGGGGGGGGGGGGGGGGGGGGGGGGGGGGGGGGGGGGGGGGGGGGGGTGGGGGGGGGGGGGGGGGGGGGGGGGGGGGGGGGGGGGGGGGGGGGGGGGGG
This sequence comes from Cheumatopsyche charites, assembly GCA_024721215.1. NCBI lineage: Eukaryota > Metazoa > Arthropoda > Insecta > Trichoptera > Hydropsychidae > Cheumatopsyche > Cheumatopsyche charites. The sequence goes on from JACZEN010000020.1 coordinate 23,485, forward strand.
GGGGGGGGGGGGGGGGGGGGGGGGGGGGGGGGGGGGGGGGGGGGGGGGGGGGGGGGGGGGGGGGGGGGGGGGGGGGGGGGGGGGGGGGGGGGGGGGGGGGGGGGGGGGGGGGGGGGGGGGGGGGGGGGGGGGGGGGGGGGGGGGGGGGGGGGGGGGGGGGGGGGGGGGGGGGGGGGGGGGGGGGGGGGGGGGGGGGGGGGGGGGGGGGGGGGGGGGGGGGGGGGGGGGGGGGGGGGGGGGGGGGGGGGGGGGGGGGGGGGGGGGGGGGGGGGGGGGGGGGGGGGGGGGGGGGGGGGGGGGGGGGGGGGGGGGGGGGGGGGGGGGGTGGGGGGGGGGGGGGGGGGGGGGGGGGGGGGGGGGGGGGGGGGGGGGGGGGGGGGGGGGGGGGGGGGGGGGGGGGGGGGGGGGGGGGGGGGGGGGGGGGGGGGGGGGGGGGGGGGGGGGGGGGGGGGGGGGGGTGGGGGGGGGGGGGGGGGGGGGGGGGGGGGGGGGGGGGGGGGGGGGGGGGGGGGGGGGGGGGGGGGGGGGGTGGGGGGGGGGGGGGGGGGGGGGGGGGGGGGGGGGGGGGGGGGGGGGGGGGGGGTGGGGGGGGGGGGGGGGGGGGGGGGGGGGGGGGGGGGGGGGGGGGGGGGGGGGGGGGGGGGGGGGGGGGGGGGGGGGGGGGGGGGGGGGGGGGGGGGGGGGGGGTGGGGGGGGGGGGGGGGGGGGGGGGGGGGGGGGGGGGGGGGGGGGGGGGGGGGGGTGGGGGGGGGGGGGGGGGGGGGGGGGGGGGGGGGGGGGGGGGGGGGGGGGGGGGGGGGGGGGGGGGGGGGGGGGGGGGGGGGGGGGGGGGGGGGGGGGGGGGGGGGGGGGGGGGGGGTGGGGGGGGGGGGGGGGGGGGGGGGGGGGGGGGGGGGGGGGGGGGGGGGGGGGGGGGGGGGGGGGGGGGGGGGGGGGGGGGGGGGGGGGGGGGGGGGGGGGGGGGGGGGGGTGGGGGGGGGGGGGGGGGGGGGGGGGGGGGGGGGGGGGGGGGGGGGGGGGGGGGGGGGGGGGGGGGGGGGGGGGGGTGGGGGGGGGGGGGGGGGGGGGGGGGGGGGGGGGGGGGGGGGGGGGGTGGGGGGGGGGGGGGGGGTGGGGGGGGGGGGGGGGGGGGTGGGGGGGGGGGGGGGGGGGGGGGGGGGGGGGGGGGGGGGGGGGGGTGGGGGGGGGGGGGGGGGGGGGGGGGGGGGGGGGGGGAGGGGGGGGGGGGGGGGGGGGGGGGGGGTGGGGGGGGGGGGGGGGGGGGGGGGGGGGGGGGGGGGGGGGGGGGGGGGGGGGGGGGGGGGGGGGGGGGGGGGGGTGGGGGGGGGGGGGAGGGGGGGGGGGGGGGGGGGGGGGGGGGGGGTGGGGGGGGGGGGGGGGGGGGGGGGGGGGGGGGGGGGGGGGGGGGGGGGGGGGGGGGGGGGGGTGGGGGGGGGGGGGGGGGGGGGGGGGGGGGGGGGGGGGGGGGGGGGGGTGGGGGGGGGGGGGGGGGGGGGGGGGGGGGGGGGGGGGGGGGGGGGTGGGGGGGGGGGGGGGGGGGGGTGGGGGGGGGGGGGGGGGGG
>JACZEN010000021.1:0-25000 GCA_024721215.1 Cheumatopsyche charites
TCGCTTGAATCTATTCCCACTTTTAAAATACCAAATTGGGTTCCCCAATCACCTAGATAGTTTAATCTAATCACATCATTTTTGAGATAGCTGCTTATGTTCGAAAAGAAGTTTCCAATGATTGTGGAACGCAAGTGTCCAACATGAAATGGCTTAGCAATATTCGGTGAACTGTATTCGTATATTACTTTCCTAGGGTTATTATTCAATATTTTCGGTGATATTGAATTGTTGATGACATTTTTGATATAATAATCATTTCTCATCTGAATATAGGCCGTAGTATATTTATTAGTTTTATTGAATTTAATTGTATTTATTTCGCACTCCTTTAAACAATCATTTGATAAATCGGTTAATATTCCATTTGTTTCAGTGTCAGTAACAGGAAATTGTACTATAAAATCTTTAGATTCGGGAATTTTAGAAATTCTGAAACTTTCGCCTGATATTTTTTTACCCAATCGTTTCGATAACTGCAAGTGAAATTTCAAATTTGATGAAAATAAAATGAACCATGCACATTTCATGATGAGTGGTTAAAATAACGTAAATCAAGGATCTTTCCTATTTGACAACCACATTTATATGTGGATTGGCTTATTTAGTATAGTGTAGCGCGTAAAATAGGAAAGACCCAATGATTATTTATTATTATGCTCTCAATAATGATAGGAAAAATTACCTGAAAAGCTAAGTTAGTTTTAATTTGACTAGCCATGATATTTAATCAATTTAACGAAATAAATGTTTCGATAGAATTTCATAACATGAAAATTTTAAGGTTAAAAACGAAACGTCTTGTTGACATTTGTTCAGTGTTGTAATAACACAAATTAGTATTGTCAGATCAAATAAATATGAAAATTGTGGAAGTAACAACTTTATTTTTGGCTTCCAACTCTTTTGAAAAATCATATTTTCAAATTATTTAGGTTGGTATTTACGTTCGGAATTTGATTGAGTTTGATTTTGAAATTGACACTGTTTTTTTCTTCTAAAATACGATTTTCCAAAAGGAAATTAGAGACCGAACACATGATGGGCGTTCGACGCGTGTTTCTACATATATATGTACAATTATCGTGACGTTACGTTACGATTTCCTGTGGAAACGCGCATTAAACGTTCATCTCATGATAGGCGTTCGTTGGATGTTTGGGATTTTACAATTAGAAGCAAAAAACAAAAGGAGAAGGTGGAGCCTCACCATATTCTTCTAATCTGAATTATTCACGATTAATTTATCTGCAGGTACATTCCATAAAGCAGCACATTGTCTATGGTTCCGCCGCTCTCCGACCATAGTGTGCTAAGCTCCGCCTTCGTTCTTTTCCGAACGGCGTGTCGCTGCCGCGTGCGCCATGAGGTAATTTCCAACGTTTCTCGCATTTCACATAAAATAAGGTCACATTTATTCGCAATATCGCGACAAATCTGCTTCCCGCCGATTAATCCGATTAGTCGCTTTCGGAAAATGCCTGAAACACAGATACGTCCATCGTTTGTTTTTCGACATAACCTCAATCGCTGGTAGCTCGACAGCTCGGATACCACAACGCACATTGTGAACATGTGTTAATCGTTTGCTTGTCGCTCAGCCACCGAGCACAAATATTAATTAGTTTCATTATATGCGTATTAATAATGCTCGCATGCCATCATTATTTCTACAATCTCAAGGTATCCGTTAACATATGCATTTAACAGTAATCTAAAAAGCTATAACTAATTAAACACTAAATCAAATAGATGAGATTTGTTGTTCTCAATATGTTGTACTAAATGAAGTCATATCCACTTCAATAATGAGCTATATGAAGTCTTTTCAACTCGTGTTCTAACAGAATCAATTTATCATTAAAATCTCTCATTCTAGCTATTTATTATAATTAAGAATAAAATTGAAGAATATTAATGTGTGCACAATTTAAAAAGGACCTATTGTATAGATTCGATTTACGCTTGAGATTCAGAAACCTTTATAATAAGTCATGAAATATCTTCACATTATGATTGAATTTCATGTAATGGGACCTTCACATAGTTCAGATCGTTATGCGCTACTATGTTGAACAATGTAGTAATTGTTTCAACATTATTATGTTTGACAATTAACCATTTTGATTTGCAGTTCTCTCAAGGTGCAGAAGAGGCTCGCAGCCTCGGTGATGCGATGTGGGAAAAAAAAAGTTTGGTTGGACCCAAATGAAATCAACGAAATTTCTACTACCAATTCAAGTGCGTAGACTTACATTCAATATTCCATTTTCATTTACAAAACTACATGATGGCTTTTATTGATTTTAGGACAAAATATTCGCAAGTTAATTAAAGATGGTATTGTCATCAAGAAGCCTGTCGCCATTCATTCCAGAGCTCGCGTCCGCAAGAACAAAGAGGCCAGAAGGAAAGGTCGTCATTGCGGATTCGGTAAACGAAAGGGTACAGCCAACGCTCGTATGCCTCAAAAAGTGAGCAGACACAGTCGATTTGTTTATATGTGGATAATTGTCAACACATTCATATTCTTCATTTTCAGTTACTTTGGGTACAACGCATGCAAGTGTTGCGTCGTTTATTGAAAAAGTACCGCGAGGGCAAAAAGATAGATCGGCACTTATATCACACCCTCTACATGAAATCAAAGGGTAATGTTTTCAAGAATAAGCGTGTCCTCATGGAATACATTCACAAGAAGAAGGCAGAGAAAGCGCGTACCAAGATGCTTAGGTTTGTATCTTTTTTGAGGATTTCTATTTTCGTTGGTGTTTTTGCTAATTTTACTTTTCGGGTTACAGCGATCAGGCTGAAGCTCGTAGGAACAGAGTTAAGGAAGCTCGCAAACGACGCGGTGAAAGGATAGCTGCTAAGAAAGATGAGTTGTTGCAAACTTATGCTCGTGAAGATGAAGCAGCCATCACCACTGCTAAAAAGTGAACTTAACATATGTTTATTTCTTAATTATATATGAAATTCACATTTTTTATTGTAAATTATTTTATTAATAAATAAATGTGATCAAAAACAGCATTTTCTTTCGATTTATGATATAAGTATTATTGATTATCTAGTTGCCATATCAATCACTTAAAGCATAACTGATGACTGAATTCCACAAAGGGCACAAGTGACCTTTTTTATCGAAATAAAGTTAAGTACAGAAAATGGTTCTGTATCATATGACGACTGAAAAGGCTAAGGGTACAAGTGATATTTACCCGAAATTGAGTTATGCACAGGAATCGCTTCAATATATGCTCATATATTTGGTGGCAAAAGGATATAAATGAATTTGGAATGTGCACATGTTTAACTTAGAGTGCCATTTTCTCGAAATCACCAGTCACTTGTACCCCTTAGCCTTTTCTGTCGTCATATATGTACATAGAACCATATTCTGTACTAACTCAATCTCGATAAAAAAGGTCACTTGTGCCCTTTGTGAAATTTAGTTGTCAACTGATCTAGGTAATTTGATCAGCCACATTCTGACAACGAATCATACTCACAATTTGTGTGAAAATTTCAAATAAATTTAATATCATTATAATATTCCAATCATTCTTTAACTTCACATAATGATAAAATAATAATAAGAGATGTCTATAGAGAGAGGAATTTAAAAAATATTTGGATTATACATAATATTAAAAAACATAACAAGTTGAAACATTAAAAATTTCAGTTTCCGAGATTTTTATTATTTTTGAGGCAGAAAGAAAATTCTTTGTTGAAATTTTGTTTTTTTGCAAGTATTTAAAAAAATTACACCTTTTGTAGTTTCTTCCTTTCATTGTCAGGTTTTAAAAATATTTACATATCTTTTTTTCCTTAGTAGGCAGTCTTCGAAAAATCATCTTTTTTACAGAGAAAATACATATAAAAAAAAACTTCTCAAGTATGTATATTAGTTTTTCTCTCAAAAACAAAAAAAATCTTCCCAGTGGAAAGTTTCAAGTTGCATATTAGAAAGTCTACTTCAAATATTTTTTAAAATTATAGTACCTAGGTGCAAACAATTTTCAAATTCTTACTAATTGTAAGCAGAGCATGTTACATGGTGACTCATTTAAAGTTATTGGACTAAAATTGAAAAAAAAAACAAAATGTATTTATTGTCACAAAAAGTTTATTGTTTATTTGATCTCTCTACAGGTATAGCCCAATTAACATCAACAAATATATAATTATTATAATAAATTACAAAAATTACAACAAATACAATAATTAACCAAAATAAAATTATTATAGGTACTATTACAAATAAACCTGGTCGATGAACAATTTTGACAATCGATAATTATGATAAGGCTGAAATACATAAGCGTAAGACGCGATGTGGCGTGGCGTTAGCCGTGCTGAGACGGGATGAGGCGTGTGGACTCAATACTACATCATCCGGACTATTGATAACACTGTCAAATCTCATATTCTGTCAAGCGAAACCGCAAAAGAAATGTTCGACACCCTTTGCTCAGTTTATAAGATGAACACTGAACAACAAAAGAATATACTTCTAAGTAAATTTTATGCGTTTAAATTCGACAAAAGCTCATCAATGATGGCAAATATCTCGGAGCAACAAAATTTGCAGTTCAAAATCAATGCTTTGGGAACCAAAATAGACAAAGATATGCTGATGACGAGACTATTGCTGGCACTTCCAGAAGAGTGCAGCCACTTCTCAACAGCATGGGACTCTACTTCAAAAGATGGCAGAACTCTAGAAAATCTGAAGTCAAGACTTTTTGCGGAAGAAGAAAAAGAGAAACGCCATACAGAATCTGCTATAAAAGTAACATATAAAGCCCAAAATATCAACAAAAACAGCGAAAAAACCAATATGAAATGCTACAAATGCCAAGGATCTTTTATGGAAACGCTAATCACACACCGTACTGTTATGATCCACGGGAGGGCAGTCGGAAAAGACGTTTATTTAGATCAAAAACAATTTATTGAAAAATTAAAAATGTTAATAAATTTAAATATTTACTCTTTTCCGACTGCCCTCCCGTGGATCATAACATTTGGTGGCAGCACGGTGGGGTCGCACGTAGTGATCTCATTAAAAATAATTAATTAATAATAAATAATTTCGAAAAAAAAAAATAATTGTGTAAATTTAAACAAAATTGTGCAACGCCGAAGAGCTACGTATCAATAACGTTTTGCAAAGGATTGTGAAACGGTGGGAAAACCCTTCAAGCGGCAAGGACCCAATCAAACTACCGGAGGAACACACAGTCGAGAAAAGATGTTCATCCTCTTGTAAGTAGAATTTATTATCACATGTTTACGCGATCAAAAACAATAATATTGTTTGGCAAAACGCGACGCCCTCTTCCCCGCGATTCTGTCGTCCAATAAGATTCAGATTCGTAAAAGAAAATGATGATGTTACAGAAGAAGAAATTTCATATATTAATGAGGCAATCGAATCTTTGGTGCCAACTAAATTATATATACACCGAAAAAAAATTATTATTAATTATAAATTTATAATGACAATGGTAGATGGAAAAGTGTGCAATGCAGCCACAAAAACAAAATCTACGAGTAAATGTTACATTTGTGGAGCAACCTCGAAGGATTTTAATAAATTAGACTTCAAAAAAGACCTCAGTTTTAAAGCCATTGAATTCGGGTTATCAATTTTACATGCACGAATTCGTATATTTGAAAGCATACTTCATTTGGCATATAAATTACCGGTGAAAAAATATAGAGAATGGAAGACGAAAGAAGAAAAGAAGCTTATAGACGAAAGAAAAAAATATATACAAGCCAGGTTTCGCGCTGACATAGGTCTAATAGTAGATATGCCTAAACCTTATGTTGGAAACTCAAACGATGGGAATACCAGCCGTAGGTTTTTTGAAAACCCGAGTTTAGCTTCGGAAATTACTGGCATTAATTATGATCTTATTTATAAGCTGAAGGTCATATTGGAAGTAATTTCAAGTGGGTACAAAATTGACAGTGTGAAATATGAAGAATATGCTTTAGAAACAGCTCGGCTCTATGTACAACTATATGACTGGCACCCTATGACGCCGACACTTCACAAATTGTTGCTTCATGGTGCCGTAATAATTGAAAATGCTCTTCTGCCCATAGGACAACTTTCCGAGGAAGCAGCTGAAGCTCGCAATAAACATTTTAGGTCGTATCGGCAAGATTTTGCCAGAAAATGTTCAAGGGAAAGTTGTAACCAAGACATTTTAAACCGTTTAATTCTTAGTTCGGATCCTTTAATGAGCAGCATGCGGAAGGTGAAAAAAAGAAAAGCCAACACATTTTTACCCGAAGCCTTGGCCATGTTCATATCTGCAGAGCCGAATATTGCTGAATATTCGTCAGAAAGCGATGAAGAATGAATGAAAACGGTTTCCTACCTTTGTCTTTTCTTATTTATATATGTCATTTCAATTTTTGTATGTAAAAAACTATTTTTTAATATGTAAATATGTAAGTAAATGTATAAAAACACATTTTCCCTTTTATTTGACTTAGTTAAATATCATCTAGATACTAAAATATTTTTGTCCCCCCAGATTGGTCAAATACCCCATAGTGCATCGGTCAATTCATACCACTCCGTTCCAACTGCTGGTCGGTGTGAGTATGCGAGACAAGACAGATCTCCGACTAAAGGAGATCTTCGAAGCGGAATGGGCCGCGTCGTATGATGAGGACCGAGACGCCTTGCGGCAGGAAGCGAAGAAGCAGATTGGCAAGGTACAGGAGGAAAATAGAGCTTCCTTCAACGGGAAGAGGAAGCCCGCCAAGAAGCACCCGGTCGGCAGCCTGGTTGCAATCAAACGGACGCAATTTGGAGGTGGACTAAAGCTACGTCCAAAGTTCTTCGGGCAACACTGTCAAATCTTATATGTCAATCAAGACTCGCTCAGACATTGGATACGCTGTGAACTATGCCAGCCGCTACACTAAATCCCCAAAAAAACAAGATGTGGCAAACATAAAAAGGACTATAAGATACCTCAAAGGTACTGCCAGTGATGGGATCTTTTATGGAAACGCTAATCACACACCGTACACACTGGAGGTATACTGTGATTCTGACCACGGAGGCGACAGAAACGATGCTAAAAGCACAACCGGATATGTTATGTTCTATGCTGATGGACCAATAGCATGGTGTTCAAGGAAACAAACGCTTGTAGCACAATCCTCTACCGAAGCAGAGTACATTGCTGCTGCACAATGCTGCAAAGAAATGAAATACCTAAAAACCACGTGACACCAACATGACCGAAGAGATCTTGAAGCAGTTAGTAGACCTGATCGCAACCCAATCAAGAAGAACAGATGCACTCGAGGAGCTCATCCGCAGCCAACAGACGAAGTCTGAGACCGGAGACATTACACCGGCCGCAACGGATGGTACCGAACACATATCGGACACCATTGCACGCAGCATATCCGAATTCACGTACGATCCAGAGATCGGCGTCACATTCTCGAAATGGTACGATAGACACCAAGAGACTTTCGAGACGGAGGCGTCCCGCTTGGATGACGCTGCCAAAGTCCGGCTTTTGCTGAGGAAGATAGATAACCGGGCGTACGAAAAATACGCCAACTACATTCTACCGAAGAAAGCTAGAGACAATAATTTCAAAAATACGGTGGAGACGTTATCAAGAATATTCAGTCCTCCACAGTCCGTGTTCAACAAGAGGTTCCAATGCCTCCAATAAAAAAAAAATCCGGGGAAGACATTCCAACTTTTGCCGGGACAGTCAATAAGATGTGTCCGATCTTCATCGCGGGATTAAATAACACGGAAGCAGACATCCGTAGCAGACTACTGCAAGTGTTAGAAAAACACACAGAAGAAAAGCCAATCACCATACACAGCCTGGTTGAAGAATATATAAAACCCATGTCACATAAACAGGACATAGTCTTGGGAAAGGAGAATCAAACGGTCACGTACAAAGTGGAAGAAAAGAAAAGCAAACTACCACCGAACGGGAGACCGAAATATCCATGCTGGTATTACGGAGGACTGCACTTCGCAAAAGAATGTACTTATTCCAATCACAAATGCAAGGAATGCCTGAAAAGAGGTCACAAGGATGGATATTGCGGCAGCGGAACGTCTAAGAAACCCTTCCAATCAAAGGGAGTCTTCGCAGTAGAAGAGGACACGACAAGGGCAGCCCTCAGAAAATTCCTAAATACAAAAATCAACGGGAAATCGGCGCAGCTCCAACTAGACACTGCATCAGACATTACTATCGTATCAAATAAAATATTCGAAGAGATTGGCTCACCTGCGGCAAGACAAACGACAGCCATGGTGAACAATGCTTCAGGCGACCCTCTAGAACTCCTGTGCGAATTCGAAGCAGAAGTCGAACTCGGAGGCGAAAAGAAAAGGGCAACAGCTTATGTCACAGACCGACCAAACCTGAATCTCTTAATATGATCTGATCTGATAATAAATGTTAAATTTATAGGGGAAAAAATGCTAACATGCCTAGGTAGCTTAACAAGCAATTGAAATCAGGCCTAATCGATATCTAGTCTCACTGAACAAACACTAGGTACAAGAAAATACACTTGGGCCTCTTATAATATAGTTTTATAGAGCACGATCGCAAAATATGTGGCATATTTTTATACATGTTTTGTATTGTGGGCGACCTGATCGAGTGGCAACACTGCGACGAGTGTGACGCCCAACGGTCAGTGGATACTCGACAGTCGTACCGTCAACTCGCTTACCCATTCACACTCGCACATGTCTTTCACTGCACCCTTCGCCCCCGCAATCCACATTGGTGAAGCCTCCGACGACAGAGGCTTATGAAATAATTAAGTCCCAATTACTGATACGACTTACTGCGTCGAGAGCAACCCGGTCTCGGCAGCTGCTGGAAGGCGAGGAAATGGGAGACCGGAAGCCGACACAATATCTCCGTCATCTACGTACGCTGGCAGGTGACGACTTTTCGGAAGCAGCCGTTCGTACGATCTGGGCGAATGGGCTTCCGAAAGAAGTGCAACTCCCCATCTCAATTTTGGGGGATTCGCCATTAGAAAAGGTGGCGGAAGTAGCCGACTCCGTCGTCGAACAGCTCGGCAATCGAACGACCATCCACAGTATAATACGGTTCCAAGAAAAAAAGGTAACGTAATGTGATGTGGTGGCCCTGAGAGGGGTGGCAACCTTATAGCGAGGGGTTGGAATCCCCGCGTGCAGACAGTTAACAGTCTCTTCCGCTCCAGTGACTGAACGAGACGGGCGCATCGTTCACTACAAGACCCGATTAGTTTGAGCGAACCTTTCAGGGTTCTGGCGTGAACGGGCTAGTTACCGCACGCTACATTTGGTGTCAGAAGTCAGGGATCGACCAGGAGTAGTCGAGATTTTCGTCTTGTGTAAGACGAGATGCAGCTCCCAAGATGGACTACCTAGTATACGATGGAACTACATCATGGGAAGACTTTCTCCACCTTCCGACTGGCGAGAAGGATCAATGGTCACCCGGGCTGTGCAGATCGACTTTATGCAGTAATGAAAGGACTAGCGCTGCAGCACGTCTCCTATCTACCAGAAGAGAATTCTAAGAATTACGAAGAGCTACTAGAAGAGCTAACGTCACAATATGGAAAACGTTAATCGATACACCAACACTTCGAAAAAGTGGTGACAACGAAATGGAATGGCAACACCGATCCACGGGAGCATATCGAAAATACCAAAAAACATACACACGCTATTTTCGGCAGCAACACCACAATGTGCCAGAAGTTTATTATTTGTGCCTTCGTAAACAGCATTCAAGACGCAGATACCAAAGAAAAGATAGCAGGACTGGGCTCTGAAAGTTCAATAGCGGAACTAGTCGAAAAAGCAAGGAGCATCTGGCAAGCTCGTGTGCTGGGACAACGACCTAAGATACAGGAACATAGGACTGAAGAAATAAGAAATAACGCGATTCGGACCAAGCAGTTCAGTAAAACTTCAAACATTAAATGCTAAACATGCGGAAAAATCGGACAGATGAGTAGGGAGAAACACATGCAAAAGGCACAGCAAAAATAATGACAAAGGTCAAAGGAAATGGAGAGAGAAAAGGAGAAGAGGAGGAAAAATAATATTACAACTGATGGTGTGAGGACAGTTTGTGAGGCGACGAAAAGGATATCGCAGCTTATGAAAACAGGTGAGCGTGAACCTTCTTCGATTCCGGCGGAGGCTCCGATATGGGCGAATGCTCTCAACAAGAAGGTAAGAGGAAGTTTAGCTAAAGTGCAGCGCAGGGGTGCCTTAAGTGCGACTGCAGCGTACCGAACAATGTCGGAGGATGCGGTGCTGGTGCTGGCTGCTATACCGCCCATTGACCTGCTTGCGCAGGAAAGATTGGCTGCGTGGAATGGAGTCCGGATCTGCGACACACTTACTTCTACTGTGGCGGCCGGCCGGTCGGTGTACATAGGGCAACACCGAGCCCTGTACGGGTGGCACCGCCGACCGGTCGTTAGTCTCGGCACCAAACGTGATGGTGAACGACGCTCTCGACCAGGCTACGAACAACCACGCTGTTTCCACTTATAACCACATTGGTGACCCCGACGTGATTTAATCGTTCAAGCGACCACGCGCTCACTACCAGGCACCCACGATGTCGACATTCCAACTACCAGAATTCAACATCGGCGACCCGGAGCTCTGGTTCGCTGTCTCCGAGCGTCGTTTTAAAACCGGAAACATAGAAGATGAAGGGGCAAAGTTTGACCACGAGGTGGCCGCACTCGATGCGAGGACTCAAAGTGAGGTTAGAGACATAATCCTTAAGCCTCCGACGACAGAGGCTTACGAAACAATTAAGTGCCAATTGCTGGCAGGGCTTACTGCATCGAGAGCAACCCGGTCTCGACAGCTACTAAAAGGCGAGGAAATGTAACGATATCGAATCATAATAAATTCTGGAAGGGGGGTGTGTGGCGGCCGGTCGGTCGGCGTACATAGGGCAACACTGAGCCCTGTACGGCCCTCCGGACATAACGTCCGTATTGGTGACCCCTGACAGCTGAAATAAACGCAGCCGACGAGAAACTGCTACCATATTCTTGAATCTTTGGAAAGGCACGTGTTTTTCTCTAATGACCTACATAGACAATGATACGTGACGCCATGCCTAAAGTGACCATACGTCCCGTTTTGAACGGGAAAGTCCCGTTCTCAGGTAGCCTGTCCCGGTGTCCCGAAGCATAGCCTCGGGACATCAAAATGTCCCGTTATCAAAAAGAGGGTAACAATTTAAAAAAAAATGTATTGTATTTCGTATAAACCGTCACTGTTTGTCTGACGCTCAAACTAGCGACACGTATCTTCTTAATCCATAAACCCTAGTACCATCCTTACAGGTTATGGGCCCAGGAAGTCGCTAAAGGAAGCGTAGAAGTCCCCCGTACATTCAGTCATAGATATCGGCAGGATGGCGACTCCATCAAGTCACATGAGCTCCGTGGGAATCGCGTTTCTAACACGTGATAATTATGACACGTGGAAGATCCACGCGGAACGACCTATGGAGTTACGTCAGCGGCACCACGGCCAAACCAGGAGCCGACGATACCAAGATCAGCGAGTGGATCTTGAAAGACACAAAGGCGAAGTGCGACATCATCCTTGCCATCAGCCCCGCAGAGCTGAGGCACGTGAAGGGATGCAACACTGCCCGAGAGGTGTGGACGAAGCTGGAGTCCACATACACGTCGAAGGGACCGGCGAAGAAGGCCACACTCCTGAAAAAATTGACGCTGTCAAAGATGAAGGACAGCGAAAGCGTGCGCGACCATATCGAAAGTTTTTTCGACACGGTCGACAAAAGAGATGGAAGTTACCATCAACGGGGACTTACTAGCAATAATACTATTATACAGTTTACCAGATAAATACGAGAATTTCCGATGCGCGATAGAGTCGCGCGATGAGCTGCCAACTCCGGAAGTACTCCGATTGAAGATCCTGGAGGAGAGCGAAGCCCGGAAGCCCCGGAAGGAAGAAGAACGAGAGGGAGCGCTCTACATTCAAAGGAAAAAGGGCCAATTCAAACATCCTACGAGGAAGGACGGCCTAAATATAAAATGTTTCAACTGCCAAAAGTTCGGGCACAAGGCGGGCGACTGCATACAGAAAAAGAATCACTGAATCCGGGGGCAAGGTCACATTCACCAAGAATGAGGCCATCGTGACGGTAAAGTCGTCATGACCGGGAAGAGATCAGGGGGTCTCTTCATCGTAAGAACGCAGCAGAAAAGAGATCATGCCCGCATGATATCGAAGACCATCGACATGGATCTGTGGCACCGAAGATTGGGACATCTGAACGAACAGGACCTAATCAGGGCGAAAAATGAAGGATCTCTACTAGGGCTTAACTTCGACTGAGAAACGAAAGGCTTGAACTGCGAAGTGTGCATTAAAGGAAAAATGCCACGGACTCCGATGCCGAAGGAGTCGGATCGAAAGACAGAAGCCCTCGAGATTAATCACTCCGATGTGTTCGGTCCAATGAGGCAAGAGTCCTCGGGAGGATCAAAATACTTCGTTACATTCACCGATGACAAGTCGAGATGGACAGAAATCCGATTTCTAAAATCAAAGGGAGAAGTTCTGAAGGTATTCGATGAAGTCTCCAAGAAAATGGAAAATTGGAAGAATAAAAGGATAAAGTTATTTCAATCCGACAATGGGACAGAATATACTGGAAATGATTTCGAAGCTTTCCCGAGAAGAAAAGGAATAACAAGGCGGCTGAGCACGCCGCACACTCCGGCGCAGAACGGACTAGCCGAGAGGAAAAATAGAACATTAATGGACATGGCGAGGTTCTTATTATTACAAAAAATATTGAAGAGGAGATGCTAGTGAGAGATGTCCAGATAAGAGAACCGGAGGTCTCAACGGGTCGGCCCTACAGAGACCAGACCGCCAACCTGGATGGAAGATTACGTAGTGCAGGGTTTACCAACCCGGGACGATTAGTGGCGCCCACGCCACTATTCTAGTTAGAAATTTTGGTCCTTAAGAATTATGTTTTGCTAAAATCCTTAATATCAGATGACTTTTGGAATACAGTGGACAGAGAAAAGTTCACATTTTTTTAAAAAGCGGCATATAAAATTAAATAATTTTTCGGTTTGACATATTTATGCGAATCATTGTTTTCAAACATGAACATGGCTCAGATCGTGTTTAATGAAATTTAAAATTTATGTAGTGAAACATTAATACACACTAGAAAAATCATACAAGTATGAATCCTTTTGTTCACTCAAATAAAAAAAAATGATTGTTTAAAAAATGTCCAAAAATTTTCACCTGTGGCGAAAAAAAAGAATAATAAAATCATTTTCTTAGTTTAAGAATTTAAATATTTTCATTTTGGATGTAAATTATGCATAAGGGTTTGATATGTAAGATGCCTCAAAAGTGGTGAATATAATACAATTCGCCTGCGGTGCTATTTTTTATTTTTTGGGAGGGGGGGTGCATTTCTGAAATGTATAACTTTGCATAATAATTTGAGACTAGTAACGAAATAACAAAAAACAAATATGATGGAAGTAACTAAAAAAACAGCTGCCACATCCTGTCAATATCTACTTGCTCTAGTTAGAAAACCCTATACAGTACGAAGTTCTATTACACGTTTTTGTGGAACCATATGACCGTTTTATATGAGGCCCATATGAAATTGAAAATTAATTAATTTACTAATATACACACAATGTTAGAACATATTATCCACATTCTGATGATTGCTGTATGAAATGCATATTATGTATTAAAGTTCAAGTTTCAAAATAATAAGAAACCTCTATTTTAAGCTGAGCTGCTTCATGAGCCCAAAGGGCAACTTTACTTTTAAACTCGGAGTAGCAAATAGAACATTCTATATCATTTTCGGGCTTAGTTTTTTTGGATTTTGTATTTTTTAGATGTGGTTTGAATTTTTCATCAGAATCCTTATCCCTAGAAAAAAAAAAGTTTATTATTGTGTGAATCAAAGTTACATATGGACTCGTATATACACACTTGAAAATTTTTGAAATACATTTCTTATTAGTTTCAATGATACTTGTCCTCTTTCTTTCGAGATCAGCTTTTGAAAGGTTTTTTTTTGTTTTTGATATCATGATTGATTTCAGTAGTCAGAGAAGTTTCTGAAGAATCACTATCAAAACTGATCAAATCATGGTCAAAATCTGGATTTTCATTTGCAGTAGAATCGTCAAACTCTACGAATATAAACAAATTAAATGACTTAGGGCCAGTATTTATACTCATTTAACCCTCATGTTAGTTAACTACACTGAGTTCCTACTGTTAGAGATGCACTTGACGCGTTTCAACCAACTACTTGTCTTGGAGAGTTTGTATAGTCAACTAACATGAAAATGAAACGAGTGAAAAAATTAGTCCTTTAACATATTAATATTTGACAGGAAAAGTGGACTAAGTAAATCTCTCTATTTAGAATTTGGTCGATCGGTTTACTTGGTCCATTTTTGTATGTACATATAGGTATATTTAAAACAACGAAATAGTTTTTATTACCTTGTGTCATGGTATCGATTTCAGTTTGAGATTCTTCCAATTTCATTTCTATATCAGGATCACAATTGAAAATATTTGTAAGTTTGTGTTGTCCTTTTGTAACTAAACAATTTTTTTCATCAAATAATATTTTTTCAGAATTTGTAGACGTTTAAATTCACCAAATTCGTTTAAAAGCTTATAACATTTGTTGTACAGTGCCTTTGGTAAAAAATCATTAATTGTTATCTAAAAAAAGTTTTTTTTATTAACATCGTAATGCAGTTTCAAAAAAATAAGTCTTTCTTATTCGACCACTGCAACAATCTTACACTAACTCATTTAGGTGTCTATAAGATTTTCAAAAAATATGGAAATGATAGGGCAGTGGAAAGTAACAAAATTCTATCAATCAATGAATAAAACGAACCGATAATGAAATGCAGTAAACAAAAATTTCAAGAACGTCTGAAGATTCCAAATAATAAGAATGTTTTCCATAGCAGAGACAAGCTCGACATTGTTTTTTATCTGCTGACATTTTGTATTTGGGCAGGTTTTTGATTGTGTCAGTATTCAATACCATAGAATCCTTCAGTCAGTATTCGTAACTCAGTCTATAAAAATATAAGGTCACTAATATAAATGATCAGTATTTAGATCCTGAATCTACTTAACATTATGTCAACTCGATATAAAGTTCTAAAGTAGTTACCAAAAGTATTTATATGAATATATTCTAAGCGGAAATGAACATTCGATCTACGCATACTGATCGTTTATTTATTTTTAATGTTTGATATGTTGCTTTAGATTTATAAAAAAAATCAATTTAAATCATCTTTACCTTTGTAAAGTATTTCGTTTGATGTTTTTGGGTGCTTATAAGTCAGACTTCACGCCATCAGCGGCAGCGCACACGCTATTTAGACATTTGACGTTTCCTCCAATATAACCTATACGTTATACTTTTCTATGGTACGCATGGTGCGTGCACGCGGACATAAGTCGAGTTGTACACTGAAGTCGTATGTCTGTCGCATTCACACCCAAAGAATTGAATGGTTGTTCATCTTTTTCTAACGGCATTTCAAACGAGTGTGTTTTGGTCTTTATATTTAGAAAAGAACCGTTTGAATAATAATTCAAAAATCAATATTTAAACAATTAATTTCGAATCTCTGCAATTTTTTTTGTAATATTTTTTAGTTCAAACGTGAAAAATGTGTGCGAATAATTAATATGGAAATATGCGGTAATAGTCAAAATTCACGCTGTTTAGCTTTGACCTTCGCATTCGATTGAATAAGCAAAACGTTATAAACTGAGCATAATGCAAAGGTTTTCAACGATTGCTATGCGCATGCGCAGTGCGCACTGCGCGCACCTTACATGTGAATTAGTTAATTCCTTAAAAACGATGGTTGTGCTCATGCGCACTGCGCGCCTCAGTTTCTTTTGACAGTTCATGTCGTATAACCTCAAAGTTTTAACAGGATGCGCGCACGTATACTTTGGGACGTCGCGTACGTTTGTGTACTTTATTCCAATTTAAGTTCACATCACATCGGATTTCATCTGGAATGTTATTACTGATTAGAAATACGGCGAAAGTGTTTAAAAATGTCGAAAAGTTAACTCAGTGCGGTTGCATTGAGACACACGGGGTTTCACAATTGGTCAGACATATGTCAAAGCCCGCTCGCCATTGTCTTTGTCTTTGATTGATGCCTTTCAAGAGTGCCTCTTTCTCCGTGAGTTTTCATTTTTTAAACCATGAGATTGTTTTGCATTTTACTCATACTTGAAATGATTTTGTCCCTTTCAGAATCTAACACATATCAGGCATAGATTTATCTTGACTTTATGTTTGCCTCTCTTCTGAATAAAATACAAGATGCTGTCAATCTTCGCAGTCCATACAAGCAATCTATTTCACAATCGCCATCCAATCAATGATGACGGTTCAATACGACGCTTTCTGCAGATCGGCCAATAGAACAGTGTTATTTTGATTGTCCTTGCACAACACTGAAAACGATACGATGAAGCTCATCTGTGATGTTGATTATGCACTTCTAACTTCATAGATGTATCCATGCAACTTGGAAAAACATGATTGCAAATACAAATAATCATACGAGGAATATGTATAGGTGATAAAAATACATATATCTTGAAGAAAAAACAATCTTAAGGCTTGATTAATTCATACATTTATTGATAGAATTATTAAAAAATGAAACTTCTTTTAGGATAATTAAAATTGAAATAATTGAATAACAAATTTTGTATATTAAGTTAATGTTCTTATGAATTGTGTTAGAGTACAGAAATACATTTGCCAATGTGTAACTTATTATAATGAGAAGCTTATGCTTGAAATGTCCGATTTAATGACATATCAGAATATTGATTTTCGGGCATTAACATGTAAGAAACTCAACAACCCTACTTTGACATCAAAAGTAATTCAAAAAATGTGTTGGAAGCTTTAAATTACACTGAAAATATGACACATATACATTGAACTATGGCCCATATACATAATATGAGGCGTTAGCTGTAAAAGCGTGCACGTTTTCATTTTGAAATCAAATATAATTTAAGTTTTCAAGACTCATTTGTGATTTTCGTTTTATTTTGTAGAAGTGTTGTTTTTCTTACTTTTTATGTGATGATGTTGGAAACCAAGTAAGCCTACTAAATAATGAGAATTTTTTGGAAAAGTGTGCTTAACGTCGAACATGTATTATAATATGTGTATGTAGGTATATATGAACACTTGTAATAACATATTAAAATTAAAGCCTTCAAAAACCATAGAAATATTTTATTATTACAATAAATACATATCTACAAGAAAAACATTTTGAAAACAAAAAAGTCACAAGATTTACTTTCTAAGTAGATATTGTCTATACATAGATACCTATTTTGATTGTCATGGGAATCATCTTATTTGGAATCGGCCAATTGAAGAGAATAGAGAAAGACTATGAGATGCAAGTATGTAGTTTGTTCTTGAATGATCTGTTTGACAGCTTTTGACATCAGTGACAGATGACAGAATGACCAACATAAAAATCTTGCTAACAAATTGCAACAACTGAAAGACTCAATGGAGACTTGACCTACACTCATTTGTTGTGTATTGATAAGAACTTTCTTTCTGGAATGAAATCTCATAACTTAGTGAGGTCTTCTATCGCCACTTCCTATATTTCAATACCTTAACATGAGAATATGATTACATCAATGTCTTCTTCTACTGCATCGTTCGAACTGACATTGTGCATTGTAGAAAACGAATTTCAAGATATTCATTTTGGAATCTAAAACATATCCAAATGTAGATTAATAATGTGTTTCTGTTGAAGTAACATTAATATTTGTACTAGATTTACCAGAGCAAGAATATTTTTCAGGTCATCTGTTCTGATAAGATATACGATGTGACCAATATGATTTTCATGGAAATAATATTAATATGGAAGCTTGAAGCGAATCACAAATAGCCAAGTCTCCATGTCTCTGCTTTTCTGATCGTAAACATTCAAAGTTTTAGAAGTCACGATAATGTAATTGTAATATAGTACAGATTATATTAGTTACTTTGAATTTCAATTTCAATTTATTGGAAATTCAATCTTATACACCCAACTCTCGTTTTACACGGTGGATAGGGACCAGCAAAAACCGTGTAAGAAAAAATACATTTTTTATTGCGCGATATTCATTATATAGTTCAAACAAACCGTGTTAAACCAAATAAATCGTGTAAAAAAAAAATTTTTTCCATATTTTCAAACCGTGTTATTTTGAAACCGTGTAAAACGAGAGTTGGGTGTAAATATATGAAGTGTTGGCATCTTGAATGATAAATGTCTTTTCAACTTTATGTTGTATGCATAGTAATTTTCTTAATCTGAACAGTATGGTTTCAGTAAAAATTTGATACATTGCCTAAACATATTCCTCGTGTGATTATTTGTATCTGCAATCATGTTTTTCCAAGTTGCATGGATACATCTATGAAGTCAGAAGTGTATAATTAACATCACAGATGAGCTTCATCGTATCAATTTCAGAGTGCAGAGTGTATCATCTGCAAAAAGCGTGGAATTGAACTTTCATCTTTGATTGGATGACGATTGTGAAATAGAATACTTGTATGGACTGTGAAAACTGACAACATCTTGTATTTTATTCAGAAGAGAGGCAAACATAAAGTCAAGATAAATCTATGTCCGATATGTGTTAGATTCTGAAAGAGATAAAATCATTTAAAGTATGAGTTCAATGCAAAACAATCTCACAGTTTAAAAAATGACAACTCACGGAGAAAGAGGCACTCTTGAAAGACATCAACCAAAGACAAAGACAACGGCGAGCGGGCTACGACATATGTCTGACCAATTGTGAAACCCCGTGTGTCTCAATGCAACCGCACTGAGTTAACTTTTCGAGATTTTTAAACACTTTCGCCGGATTTCTAATCAGTAATAACATTCCAGATGAAATCTGATATGAAGTGAACTTAAATTGGGATAAAATACATAAACGTACGCGACATCCCAAAATATACGTGCGCGCATCCTGTTAAAACTTTGAGGTTATACGACACGAACTGTCAAAAGAAACCGAGGCGCGCAGTGCGCATGAGCACAACCATCGTTTTTAAGTAATTGTCTAATTCACATGTAAGGTGCGCGCAGTGCGCACTGCGCATGCGCATAGCAATCGTTGAAAACCTTTGCATTATGCTCAGTTTATAACGTTTTGCATTGAATAACGTCAAACGTCAAATCGGTTTCATGATTTGTAGGTTATGTTGTGTGCGTGAACTGTCAAGCGTCAGGTATGAGATTATTTGGATGTAAAGTTAAAATCCTATCCTAACTCAACCCATCTTTGACCTGTTCACATACCGGCACTGCATTATTTGTTAAATATGAATATGGTACATAAAATATATGATATATGGTCGTTGAATTTCAGATGGCTAAGTACATAGCGCAGATAATCGTATTGGGGGCCCAAGTGGTAGGCAAAGCTTTCACTCGAGCGCTCAGGCAAGAGCTGGCGGCTTCTCAAGAAGCGGCCAAGCGAGCTGGAGGCGGACAGAAGGGAGCAAGGAGCGCTTCGAATGACCTCTCCACTGGCATCACCCTACACGAAGCTCAACAGATTTTGAACGTGTCTACTGCAATCGACAAGGAAGCCATCGACAAGAACTTCGATCACCTGTTTGCGGTCAATGAAAAGGCCAAGGGTGGATCTTTTTATCTTCAGTCGAAAGTGGTCAGGGCGAAAGAGAGGCTCTATCAGGAAATTAAAGCGAAAGACAATCCCGGAGTCAAATCTGCTGGCTGACCATCGTTCACTCTCTCATTCACTATTGTTCAATTTATATTTATTGAGTTATTAGTAAAAAAATTCATCTCTTGCTTTTCTTATACTCGGAAAAGACAGTTTGAAAAACTAATATATGGCTCGTTAGCACTTAGTTAATATATTAGGTATGTATGAATGAAATATAGTTTCATTTAATAAGTTTAAATTTGTTGAAAAATAAATCATGTTTATTTAAGCAATTGTTTTATTTATATAATTTCGAAAAACTTTATACTGAATGTGAAATCAGAAAAGTCGATTTTCAGAATACCTCATTTGTAATGATCATCAAAATGAGTGATAAATTACATATGTAGGTACTCAAATAATTGATTATGAATTAATATCTCTACCTACCTAGCTAACAAAAATTGTTTAAAAATAGATAAATTCCAGATAAATAGTTATTATAGGGGAGAATTGGATGACTTGTTTCCTCCTATTGATTTTCGACTGTAACTTTTGAAAAATCGTATTTTTGAAGAAATAGAATCAAAGTAAACTTTATTTGATTCCATATGTATTGAGACTATTTTTGTAACACGATTTTCCAATAATAGTTGGATGAAAAAATCAAAAAAGTCTAATTGTAAATTTCTAAAGGGGTATTTCCAAACTCCTAAATTAAAAGAAATATTTTGAGCATGCGAGTATAATATGAGTAATGGTTCAAAATGTATATGTTGGGGCCAAAACATGTCAATAGTTTTGACGTTTATGTTTTGACGTTCGGCGTATTGTAATTCGTGACATGAGAATATGTTTTAATCCAACGATCGTAAAATATAAAGGTGCTTCTCATTTTTCGCTTACTATGTTTAAATTTGGCTCCTATCCCATCTTGATATAAGTTCTAACACGATGGAAAAATATTTTTTTTTATAAAATACCTCTAATCTAATACAATCTAAAACAATTTTTGACAGATTTGTCGGTGAACGATCGTGGTGGTGGTTTAATATAAAACCTCGTAATAAATTGCAATATGTCTCCGGCGATTGAGATTGACATTCCCAAATTTGGAGCTTGTACGTTTTTTGCTAAAATTCATCCGGGAGAGAGTTGCGGCAGTAATGGACTACCCCTGACTCCGAACTCTATCACGATATTAGGAAGAGCCCAACGTCTCAGAACCATTGACCATCCGAATCTCAGCATTTATCTGGATGTTATTCGTGGCAAACACGGTCAGTAATCACTAAACCTAGGAATTTATAAATTGTGCAAAAGTAGAGAGCTACCTGTGTATAAAATGTATTTTAATTTTATAGAACGCATCATTGTCGTATCTGAATATACTGGTCGACCTTTCTCAGAAATCGACACTTCTTTCAGTCTGGACGAAAAGATCGATGTTGCTCATCAAATTGTCAAGGGTCTTAATCATTTGCATTCTGAAAATATCACTCACAGAAATCTCAGTTTAGATAATATTCTAGTAGACAGCCGTAATAATATAAAACTCTTTAATTATGGTCTTTTCTACATGACTGGTGAAGGAAAAGATGTTTCATTTCCTATCGGGTATGTCAAACTGATTCTCGTATTTATTTTGATCGAATTATGCATTTTATTTCTTATTTTTGAGTTCTTATATCATATTTTTCATTTTGTTCACAGACAACCTCGTTATTTAAGTCCAGAAACTATATTAGGAGGAATTGGACCGAAAACTGATATTTGGAACCTTGGTATAATTTTTTTAGAAATATTTTTAGGGCCTTTATGGTCAGGCTTAAAACCGGGTCCTGTTCTGAGACGTATTATGACACTACTTCAAATTCCAAATCCTGCTCAAAGAATAGCTAAAGAACATGATTTACTTGACACTTATTTAGTAAGATTTTATTTTCATATTTGATTTAATAGCATCTTAGTTATTTTAATATTTTCATCATATATTAGGCATTACCCGAAGAATTACAAAATCTCATCGAATCGTGCTTGAAGATTCTGCCCCGTGAAAGGATTTCCATAAATAATATACTAAACCATAGTATTTTCAGCAACTTGAAAACTGGTATCGAATCACATAAACCTGAAGGTTTACTTGGGTGTCGAATGCCTCTCGTATACCACTGGTGGCAACTAGCGGGTGGTGATATTTATGCAGAGCTTAAGAAACAAGGATTGATCAAAAACAGTCCGCCAATTTTGTCTATGCCTATGTATAATGATTTTTATAATATTAATATATTTTTGGGTTGTAAAGATTTTAATAAATCTAAATAATTTCAGCGCTGTTTTACTCGATGGATGCACTTTAGGTGGAGAGAGTTCAGCATTGATGGATCGAAGAGTGGCTATATCAGAAATGGAAATTTTACTGAACAGACTTGGACATGTTCCACCTATAGAATTTTTACCCATAATTGAAGGTGCAGTTCCTAAAAGGAGTGAAACCATTGAACTTCCTAGAATAATTCGAGAACGTGATACCGAATATCAATTTCATAGACTTATTTTATTCGAGAGATTACTAAGAGTAAGTACTAAATAATTCTATTATAATTTTTGAAAAACATGACTATTTGTTGGTAATTTTTATAGGGATATCCTTTTACATCGCCTATTATAAAAAAAGAAGCTGCGATCGATATACCACCGCTAGTTCGAGGAGAAATTTGGGCTGCCTTATTGGGTATTAAAGGTGATATAGAAGAGCAATATATTAGAATTGATAAAGAAACTCCTACTCCTACAGATCGTCAAGTTGATACATATTTATAACAAATATTTTTTTCATTTGAGAAGATATAAAAAAATATATTTATGATTCCAGATTGAAGTAGACATACCTCGTTGTCACCAGTATTGCTGGTTATTATGTGGTAATGCTGGTCATAGTGGTTTGCGACGCATTTTAAAAGCTTGGTTACTCAGTAATCCACAGTATGTTTACTGGCAAGGATTGGATTCATTATCAGCTCCATTTTTGTATTTGAATTTCAACAATGAAGGTTTACAGTCTAGTTTATTGATTAATAAATTATGATATTTTACTATATTAGTCATTATTTTGATTTATTTTTCTAGCTCGAGCATTTGCTTGCCTTTCAAAATTTGTACCAAGATACCTTCATAAGTTTTTCTTGAAAGACAACAGTGCTGTAATAAAGGAATATTTAGCAAAGTTTTGGCAATTGACTGCATATCATGAACCAAAGTTGGCTACACATCTTTATAATATAAACTTTGTTCCCGAATTATTTGCGATACCATGGTTTCTCACAATGTTTTCACGTTAGTAAACTAGTCATAATTTACCTTTTCTGAAATATACATTTGAAAATACTTATATCTCCATTTCAGATGTGTTTCCATTACACAAAATTCTTCATTTATGGGATGCACTTTTGGTTGAAGATGGTTCTTTACCATTATATATGGGAGTCGCTATCTTAAGACAATTGAGAGATACCTTATTATCATCAGGTTTTAATGAGTGTATTCTCTTGTTCTCCGATTTACCAGAAATAGATATTGAACAATGTATAATTGTGAGTTTTGGCTAACATGTCTATTGATTTATTCAATACATATTTTCAAGAATGCAAATAAATTATGAATTAATTTCAGAGATCTACAGCAATGTATAAATCCTCTCCAAAAAGCATTTCTTTTCGTAAATTCGGATACGGTGATGATAGATCAAATCCTATGGTAGATTAATTAATGTAATGAAATATGGCATTCATTATTATTGTAATTAACGTTTATTTCATTTTTTAAGGATTCAGTAGATGTTGAAAGCAGTATTCTATTTTGTGAAGTTTGCCCTAGGATAAGTTGTAATGATTTTTTGCAACTTTTGAAAGATGAAGCAGTTTGTATTATTGATATTCGTCCAAATTTACAGTAAGTTGTTTCACATTGACTAAATTATAGATAAACTGTTTTATTTCTGCTTTCATTTATTTATTTCCTAGTTTATGATGGAAGAATAAGTAGATCATTTTTTTTTCAGATTTCATAGATTGAATGTTGAAGGCAGTATAAACATTCCACATAGTAATGTGGCATTTAGTGAACAAAATATTTCTTCTTTTGGTGCAATTATAGAAAAAGAACTGAGGGCTGCTATTAAAAATAATTACACTATAGTAATAGTGTATTTGGAAATCGAAACAGCACAATTAGTAAGTTTTTCTTCATGAATATGAATGTCTATATTTCAAATTCAATTTTATTGAATTTTATGTTATCAATTTCAGTTCAGTGAACATT
This sequence comes from Cheumatopsyche charites, assembly GCA_024721215.1. Lineage (NCBI taxonomy): Eukaryota > Metazoa > Arthropoda > Insecta > Trichoptera > Hydropsychidae > Cheumatopsyche > Cheumatopsyche charites. The sequence continues at coordinate 24,212 of JACZEN010000021.1, forward strand.
TGGTAAGGTGTGAAGTTCCCCGTGTTTGTATTTTACATGGGGGTTTCAATATACTGCATTCTATATCACCTCCTATTCTACATTCTTACAATTAATCTGAATATATATTTATGTTACTCAAAATTATTACTATATTTTACCAGTTATTTGTATGTATTATACATTATTTATCTACACATCTTTTCACTTTGTTAAATAATAATTTATTTATCAGTGTATTAAAAGAATCAGTCAAAATATATAAATTTTTTACTTCAATTAATTATTAATTTTCAAAAAAAATACAACTTCGGTGCCAATTGTACTTTTTTTTCAAATTTCATATTATATAATGATATGAAAAAATGTACAGATACAAAATATATTTTTAGTATTTTTGTGATAAAATTTTTCATATTGGGGTAGAAGAGGAAGAGATGTTGCTCTGGGTCTCTTATAATTGTCTCATCAGATCAAAAATTGTAGCTATGCTACTGAGGCTCCATATAATCATAACCTAGGGTTACAAACAACATTATCATTTTTTGAATTAGGAGAAGATGGGTGGAGAGGGTATGATTTTATCCTTTCTAACTAGAACTAGATCTCTCCTTTCTAGTTCATGTGTATCATGCCCCCCCATTTTCTCCTGAAACAAAAAAAAATCTTTCAAATCCATTTTTTTAAATCAAGCTCTAAATATTATATTATAGCTTCCACATGGTAAATATCAGAGCGATAAAAGAAAAAAATTAAAAAATTCAATTAATTTATTTCAGGAGAAGATAGAGGGGACTTGATATTTCAGAG
>JACZEN010000022.1:0-24971 GCA_024721215.1 Cheumatopsyche charites
AAGGGGGCGGTGAAAGAAATAAGTTTGATAATCACTGGTTTAATAGATTAAATATGAATTTGAAAAAACTTGTCAACTAAGATTATTACTTCCATTAAGGATAAAGGGATAATTTTCTAAGTTTAAGAATTTAAATATTTTCATCTTTAAGGTGTCAATTTTGCATAGGGATTTGAAATGTCAGACGCCTCCAAAAATTGTGAATATGACAAACATCTACATATCGAAAATTTTATTTTCTGAAGGGATATTTTGACGATTTTCAAAAATTATGAAAAAAATTTTCGCCTGCGGAACTATTTTTGTTTTTTTCATATACATATAATAAAAATATGTTAGAAGGGGGTGTATTTTGTCGTTTTCGTTTTTTTTTAATTTTGTTTTTTGGGGGGGGAAATAGGTGGCGCCCGCCACCCTACCGATATTTAAGAATGCGCTCTAGAGTACGAAAAGGTTGGTAACCCCTGGTTTAGAGCTTCGCGCTTCTCTTCGTCGGGCCATCTCCCATTCTCGAAAAAGTGTTCTACTTCAAACAAACGAATTTAAAATTCTCACAAACACAACAGTAATGTAAATACAGTTTTAAACCCCTGAATCAATATTTGAATGTCTGCAATCAATCAACGCCAAGTCGATCAATAGCAAACAGTTCGCCAATATATCGATCTCCGTTCGGGTATGTTTGCGCAAATTTGCAGAATATCAGTAAATAGATATTATATATCTGCGACCGCACCTGTCAACGAGCCACAAGGAAAATTTGACATTAGAAGACGCTACGTCGTCTTTGCCACAATGGGGAACTCGGCTAAATTGGGCTTCTGCTTGATTGTCTTATTGGCTATCCAGGTACTGCCATTTTGTGTTAAAACACTTTTTCATTATCAATTCAATATGTATTCCAGTCAGTTTTTTTTCACAATGATTGAATCGTACTCAAGGTTCAAATTAATCAAATTGTTGAAATAATGTAGGTATACGTACGTTCCTAAGTATATTCACAATATACTCAAATTCCAGAGACTTGAGCAACGACACTGGGTCAGAAATACTGGTAAATTATATATATATATATATATAATTTACCAGTATATATATATATATATATATAATTTACCAGTATTTCTGACCCAGTGTCGTTGCTCATATATATATATATATATATATATATATATGTATTGAGTGTTTCGCAAATTTGAAAAAATTGTCTGAGGTGCAATTTTTGTTTCTTCATACATATAAAAATAAATTGGGAAGGGGGATGCATGGAAATTTTGCTCAAGGGTGTTAAGAGTTATCACTAGGTGTGCATCGCCACTTTTGCCATGGTCAAATGTGCTGATAATCAATTTTTACTGATCAATACGAGAATGAAATAATTGACAGTAATTCTTTGTTTTCGTTAAAAATCATCTGTTCAGAATCACATTTGTCGACAAAATATAATTTATCGGACAAGTGTTTGGTATTGGAAAATTATTATTTAAAATTACAGATTTTTAAATTGAAATTGGATCTTGTTAATTTCCTGATTCCTAATTAAAACCATAACAGAATACAATGAAATCGAAAACGTGATTTTTCAGAATACCCCCACACAGAAAACTATGTGGGGGTATTTAAAAAAATACTTTTGAAGAGTATTTTCACAAAGTCATTACTTTGTGAAAATAAAAAAGCTCATTTCATTCAATGACTACATAAAATATATATTTTTACAGATAGTGCAAATAAATGGTAATCCTATAAAATCATCATGCGAAAACATTGAAAAAATTAATACTACAGTGAAACCAGATTGTGAAAAAAAAGAGGGTAGATGTAACTCTGCAGCAGCTGTGGCTGCAACAGCAGCTGGGTCTAATGGAGGAAGCAGTGGGACAAGTACTGCAGCAGCAGGTTCCAGTGGTGGAATGGGCAGGTCGGGTAGTTCAGCTGCAGCAGCTGCAGCGACATCTAGCGGAGGAAAGGGTGGGTCTAGTAGTGCAGCGGCAGCAGCAGCAGCAGCAGCAGCAGCAGGATCTAGTGGCGGAAAAGGAGGATCTGGAAGCGCAGCTGCAGTTGCGGCAGCAGCAGCAGGATCTAGTGGCGGAAAAGGAGGATCTGGAAGCGCAGCTGCAGCGGCGGCAGCAGCAGCAACAGGATCTAATGGAAGAAAAGGAGGATCTGGAAGCGCAGCTGCAGCGGCGGCAGCAGCAGGATCTAGTGGAGGTAAAGGAGGATCTGGAAGTGCAGCTGCAGCAGCGGCAGCAGCAGCATCAGGATCTAGGGGAGGAAAAGGTGGATCTGCCAGGATCTGGTGGGTCTGGAAGTGCAGCAGCAGCTGCAGCAGCAGCAGCAGGATCTAGTGGAGGAAAAGGAGGATCTGCAAGTGCAGCTGCAGCGGCGGCAGCAGCAGGATCTGGTGGGTCTGGAAGTGCAGCAGCAGCTGCAGCAGCAGCAGCAGCAGGATCTAGTGGAGGAAAAGGAGGATCTGGAAGTGCAGCTGCAGCAGCGGCAGCAGCAGCATCAGGATCTAGGGGAGGAAAAGGTGGATCTGCAGCGGCAGCAGCAGCGGCGGCAGCAGCAGCAGGATCTGGTGGGTCTGGAAGTGCAGCAGCAGCTGCAGCAGCAGCAGCAGGATCTAGTGGAGGAAAAGGAGGATCTGGAAGTACAGCTGCAGCTGCAGCAGCAGCAGCAGGATCTGGTGGAGGAAGAGGCGGGTCAAGCAGTGCAGCTGCAGCAGCGGCAGCAGCAGGTTCTGGTGGGTCTGGAAGTGCAGCAGCGGCAGCAGCAGCATCAGGATCTAGGGGAGGAAAAGGTGGATCTGCAGCGGCAGCAGCAGCGGCGGCAGCAGCAGCAGGATCTGGTGGGTCTGGAAGTGCAGCTGCAGCTGCAGCAGCAGCAGGATCTGGTGGAGGAAAAGGAGGATCTGGAAGTGCAGCTGCCGCGGCGGCAGCAGCAGGATCTAGTGGGTCTGGAAGTGCAGCAGCAGCAGCAGCAGTAGCAGGATCTAGTGGAGGAAAAGGAGGATCTGGAAGTGCAGCTGCAGCAGCAGCAGCAGTATCAGCAGGATCTGGTGGAGGAAAAGGAGGATCTGGAAGTGCAGCTGCCGCGGCGGCAGCAGCAGGATCTGGTGGGTCTGGAAGTGCTGCAGCAGCAGCAGCAGCAGCAGCAGGATCTAGTGGAGGAAAAGGAGGAAAAGGAGGATCAGCAAGTGCAGCTGCAGCAGCAGCAGCAGGATCTGGTGGAGGAAAATGCGGGTCAAGTAGTGCAGCTGCAGCAGCAGCCGCCGCAGCAGGTTCTAACGGATCAAGTAGTGCAGCTGCAACAGCAGCAGCGGGGAGCAACGGAGGAAATGGTGGATCTGGCAGTGCAGCAGCAGCGTCTGCAGCAGCAGCTGGATCTGGAGGATCTAGCAGTTCAGCAGCAGCTGCCGCAGCAGCAGCGGGATCTGGTAGTTCGGCAGCTGCTGCAGCATCTTCTGCAGCGGGATCAGATAAATCATCACACGGTGGACACGGCAGTGGAGAATCTAGTAATGTCTTGTCTGAAAACTCTTCTAACTGCTATAGTAAAAGAAGCACATTGAAGAGAAATAATTCTTCAAATAGTGCAGCTGCAGTAGCAGCTGCTGCAGGGTCTGGTGGAAATGGCGATGGTAGCTCAACTGCTACAGCTGCCGCAGCAGCAGCAGCAGCAGCAGCAGGATCTTGTGGAGGAAAAGGAGGATCTGAAAGTGCAGCAGCAGCAGCAGCAGCAGCAGCAGGATCTAGTGGAGGAAAAGGAGGAAAAGGAGGATCAGCAAGTGCAGCTGCAGCAGCAGCAGCTGCTGCAGGGTCTGGTGGAAATGGCGATGGTAGCTCAACTGCTACAGCTGCCGCAGCAGCATCAGGTAGTGGGAATGGAGGCGGATCTGGTAGTTCAGCTGCAGTTGCGGTCGCAGTTAGTTTATCTTCAGAAGGCAACAGCGACAATTCTGCAGAAACTAAAAAACATAAAAGTAGTAGAGAAAATTACAGAGGAAGTTGTAGAGAAAATAACAAAGGAAATAGTAGCAGTGAAAATAACAGAGAAAATAACCGATTTCATGATGAAACATATAATGATCCTGATGATAATGAAGATAATTCCGACAGATTTAATCATGATAAAAATCGACATGATCGTAATTATTTTAGAAATCATAGAGCAGATTATGAAAAAAATTGTGATAGGGATTAAAAAAAATATGTATTTAATGTATATATTGAAAGATTCATGTTATGTTAACAATAAAATTATGTTATTCATTTAAACCCATTTCTTTTTTCTACATATCTAACAATAAGTTTAATTGATCCGGTTAAGATAACACCGAAAATATAGATAAGATTCTATTATATATCATGGAGGTGAAAATTGGTATAAATGTTGGGAACAACATTATAAATCAATAATACAATTATACTGTATAACTATTCACTTTTCGCTTATGTCCAAGAATCTCGAGCAACGCCGGGTATCATATGCAAGGGAAATCTCATAAAAAAAAATCGGAATTGCATCAATATAAACATTAATTTTCATTTACATCGATAAATGCTATATAACAGGTTATAATCGTTTTAAAGTACTTTGTCTGGGGTAATTCTAATGCTACAGAAATATCATAAAACATATCTGAGTTGCATATGATATGAGTGATTCTGTTTGCCGAATAAACAATAAAAATTAATTGTGCCCTTTCTCTCTGCCGATTTCGTGCGTGTCTCGCAGGGCAAAATAATAGCTACTGGCGTAGCTACTAACTACTTATCGTAGCCAGTCGATAGCGCAGCAGTATAAAGCGTTTGTGCATGCCGTGTCGATTCAGCATACTAGGGATGAGTAAGTTCGAGTCCTATGTTCGAGTGTCAAAATGTCGCTTTTCTTAATTGATAAAAATTGCTATGGAGACACGGTTGTTGCTTTCGAATGTTTGGATTCATTTGATTCGAAAAAAGTTTTAATTTAACGCTTTACGAAATGACTCCGCAAATGATCACCGACACTTTTCATATGTTTCGATTGAATTCGAACTATTTAGTGACATCTATGTACACTAATTTATTCTTCGGAGTGGTCATAATTGGCGAATTTTCTTCACTGTATGATGAATGATATTGATTGATGATGTTTGTGGAATTGGGCCTAGGCATCTTGTGAGAAAAAAAAAAAGTAATTTGATGCTATATCTCAACACACGTTGCGAATTAACTTATATCTTTCTGCTACCCAACACATGTGTATATGTATATGTCGGAGATCGAGCTTCCTCTACCCGCCGGCCAGATGGCGACATCTCACGGAGCCACTACGAGAACCCTTAGTGGAAGGGATGTAGCGGCAGAGAGAGGGAAGAGCGAGAAAAACTCGAAGGGTACGCGGGTACGTAGTTATCTATCCATTGTATAGCAAACAAAGAATAAACGGATTAAGAAGCTAGTGTGTGTTTCAATATCTATCCTGACACCATTAACAACATTAATCACGCACACACGTCCCGACATATAACTATGTATATGTCATGTATATGTCGGAGACCGAGCTTCCTCTACTCTCCTTCCTCTGCCAGTTGAGGAACGAGTTATGGTTCAATCAATTCAACGAGTTCCAGATAAAATCGTAAATCTTGCCGAATTATCGGACAATTGGCTGTTAGTTGAACAGTTGAAAGATGAAGAAATTTGTAAGCTCGCTTTGAGCTTTTCGAATGACGAATTGGCTGAAGACGTGGCCAAAACGTACGCATTGTCTTCAGGAATTTTGTATCGCAAAATTAAGCGTAACAATAGGACACGGGTACTGCCTTTAGTGCCGAGAACTCTAAAGTGGTCAGAACAAAGACAAAGAATATGTTTTTGTGATGATCGATGCATTCACGAAGTATTGTGATTTTACATCATACTCGAAGTCTTGACACTGCGAGTAGTATAGCGGCTGTGAAAAATTCAGTCTCACTGTTTGGTTTCCCCGTTAGGTTGATAGCAGACCAAGGTAGATGTTTTACTAGCGATTAGTTTAGACGTTTCTGCTCGTCATCTAATATCGACTTACACCTGATTGCAACAGGTAGCCCTCGCGCTAACGGACAAGTCGAAAGAATCATGAGCGTTCTTAAAAATATGCTTACAGCTGCCGAAGGTAGCGACAGGTCATGGCAGGAGTCGCTGCCTGACGTTCAGTTAGTCTTGAATTGTACTCAAAATAGAGTAACGAAAGCAAGTCCATTAGAGCTATTAATTGGTAGGGTTGCTAGACCGTTAAACTTAGCTATCTTAGATGAGAGAGAGGGGAAGAAATCGATCTCAGGGATACTAGGGCTGAGGCGACCCAAAATATAAAAGCGAACGCTAGTTACTATAAGACTAGGTTCGATAAAAATAAGATTGCATGAAATGATTCTCCGTAGGAGATTTTGTTATGATTGAGATTGGGGAAAGGCACTGAACTAAACTAGATTCAAAGCTTATAGGTCCTTTCCAAGTAAAGTAAGTTTTGGAAGGAGATTGCTATGTATAGCATCCCTTACTTCGAGACATACTTGCAAGTATGCTCACAAAAAAATGTTTGAAACCGTTCAACCTGAGTTGGACCTCGAAAGCGTAGATCGTGATTAAACTATTGAAATGAACTGCTAAAGGAGCTTCACGCATGCGATTGCACTCACTGAATAGTGACTGCCCTAAAAACCGGGTGGCACAGGGATGTCACCCTAAAAACTTGGTAACACAGGGATGTTACCCTAAAATCCTGGTGGCACAGGGATGTCACCCTAAAAACTTGGTAACACAGGGATGTTACCCTAAAAACTTGGTAACACAGGGATGTTACCCTAAAAACTTGGTAACACAGGGATGTTACCCTAAAAACTTGGTAACACAGGGATGTTACCCTAAAAACTTGGTAACACAGGGATGTCACCCAAAATAATTGGTAACACAGGGATGTTACCCTAAAATTCTGGTGGCACAGGGATGTCACCCAAAATAATTCGTAACACAGGGATGTTACCATAAAAACTTGGTGGCACAGGGATGTCACCTTAAAGACTTCGTAACACAGGGATGTTACCACCAAAACCTAAAGAGCAGACGTCGATGGATTTCGACATTGTAAAGGTATGCGTTTTGACTCCTAAAGCCGATATTAAAATTTGAGAAAAAGGATTGCGCCGGAGGGTCTGAAAGGTTGTGCTTGCTAAAGTTAACAATAGATTTCATTATGTAAAGGTGGTTGCAATGGATTTGCAACCGTGTGTCAGCGATGATAAACTTCATTACCGATGTGATTAACGATGGATTTCGTTATTGGAGATGATCGCGATGTATTTCGCTGCTATGTATTGGTAATGAAGGTTTTCGTCGCTGACGTTGGTAACGATAAGTTTCGTTACGAAATTAGAATTAGTAGTAAAATAGTTCTAGAATAAAAAGTAAAGATAGCTTAAATTAACCTAAATTTAAGAGAATGAAAACTAACAATGAACGGTCAGGTTTGGCCGAACGAGACAAGAAATACTGCAGTGTATTTCGAATTACAGAATGATGCTTTTCAAAGAACCGCTGACGGAGGACCGTCGCGGCGTCGGATGGCCGTGTCGGAGACCGAGCTTCCTCTACCCGCCGACCAGATGGCGGCACCTCACGGAGCTACTACGAGAACCCTTGGTGGAAGGGATGTAGCGGCAGAGAAAGGGAAGAGCGGGAGAGACTCGAAGGGTGCGCCCGCGCAAGCGGTCGTGCGTAGTTATCTGTCCGTTGTATAGCAAACAAAGAATAAACGGATTAAGAAGTAGTGTGTGTTTCAATACTATCCTGACATCATTAATAACATCAATTACACACACACACGCTCCTACATATACATATACACATGTGTACAAACAATCCCTATACTTAACTCGATTTCAGTAAAAACACTACCTGTGCCCTTTGTGAAATTCACTCGTCATATATGTATAATAGTGTATATATAATATTCTGTGTGTGTTACTGTGTCCAGTGTAACGCTCCGAAGCTGTTACATAACAACTATCCAATTTTCGACGACTTACATACATATGTATACTGAAATCACCGATGAGCCGTAATATTGGAAAAAATCGTTTGAGAAAAAATATGTTTTGTTTTCGCTGAAATTTTTGAACTAAATAATTATTTTTTAAAAATAATTCGATTACGGCCATTTTAAAATCGAACACGATGACGTGTATTTTTTGATGACGATCGAAATTTTCAAATTATAAAATTAATTATGAAAATAATTCGATTTCAGCTAGTTTTTAAATCGAACGCAACTATAATGAATTTTGCTTGGAGGTAGAATTCACGCGAACCCGTTAACGTTAGTAAAAAAAAAATAACCGAAAAAAAAGACCGAACATAGAGTATATAGAGTCGCAACCCTATCTATTCTCCATATATATTTGTATGTATATCGTTCTGAAGCTGCGTCGGCATGATTGTTGGACTAAGAGAGACCTTACACGGGATACTTTGGCAGCCCCATCCAAGAAAATAACAAAGGGAATTCGACAAAAAATTCTCTTTCAGAGCTTGGAAGCATCTTTTGGAAGGACTCAACATTAGGCCGGGATTACACGAGAGATCTTGGAAACGCTTCCAAAGAAAATAACAAAGGGAATTCGACAAAAAATTCTCTTTCAGAGCTTGGAAGCATCTTTTGGAAGGACTCGACATTACACGAGGTTTGTGGAAGCCTTGGGGTGAACCTAACCCAGGCACCCCGACAGTTGCGTGCACCAATTGCGTGCAGTACGTTTGAAAATTGAGTGAAGTACGTTTCGACAAATTACACACGAAATTGCGGGCGAAAATTTTTTTCTTAATTCCTGAAAATCTTCAAATTATTTTTATATAAAATTCTTTTTTTTGAGAAAACTCTAATTTTATAGCTTTATGATTTTCAACGAAAAAATAACTTTAAAATCGTCATAACTTTTTTATTTGTTGTTTTTTTTTCACATAACTTTCAGAAACAATTAATCGTTTATGTGTTTTTATAACAATGAAAAAAAGGCTCTTTTTATTATTTGTTGAGAAAACAATTATTGAAAGTGAATTTATATTATAAATTGGTGACAATTAAAATGCTTAATAGCATTAAACTGTGCTTAAAGCATCAATAAACAACGCCAAAAAAGGCATGATTTTTTTTTCATGAAAATCAGCCAAAATCGATGTTATATGTATGTGTAGGGAGTCGTGGGGGGAGTCAATGAAACCACCGATCTATGTTTCACCGTTTATTATTACGCTACACAGCGGAGCCGTTCTCGACGCGCACTTCATACGCCAAGTGCCTGAGATAGACTGACGCGTGCGCACGAGTCGCATTGAGTGTTGCCACTCTCTCGAATCCTACATACTCGTATGTATATTATTTTTTATGAACAATATTAACCATTTCAAGACTTGAAAAATAATTTATGAAAATAAATACTTTATGTATCTCGTAAATTTACATTTCAAAATCGAATTCTACATGGTTGAATTATAACAATCTCTTGTTTTCACGTGCTAGAAAAAAAGTCAAAATTCATTCATCAGTGTAATTAGACTAAAATTTTGTATATATAATATAAAAACTGTTGAAATTGAAATCGAAATTTTCACTACATAAATGTTGATCAAACTTGCCGGTTTGCAAGAAATGAAAATATAAAAGTTAATCAACTTTCAAAATTAACTTTTTTTACAATATTTTTCTGATATGCGAACATTTTTGCCTAGTATTTTCTAATTCATATTACATTAATTAATATTAAATATAATAACCCCATAGATGAAAATTTTTATTTATAATTTACCACAATTGAAAATTTTAAAACGTTCCAGTTTTATTAAAAATGGTTTATTTTGCATATGGGTATTCAACCACTAAAATCAAAATTTCGTAGTTTTTGATTAGTGACATCAAAATGCAAAATACGCGCGTATACAATTGTCCATATTGTAATAAAGATGTTGCGTAAATATCTGTCGACGGGTGAGTTTGAACAAGTTATCGTGGACGAATTGACATTTTGGACAAGTGTCGTTTGGACGAATTGTCACCGATCCCAACAGGTCGTAATATCGTCGCATTGTATAATGAACAATATGATTTCCAAACTCGAGAAATGCCAATTGTCCGGAGATGTCGACTTCTAAGAAAAAAAACGACCATCTGGCCGTTTGCGCTAGTTACGGCCTTCAGCCTAAACCTATATGTACTTATAGATTAATCATAGTATAAGAGTTATTGAACTTGCATTTGTGATGGCACGAGGCTCGTCGTAAGCATTATGATGTTACACGAGAATTGTAGTAAGCAATAATTATAACAATGGTCGAGTTCCTAGGAATCTGCTACTCAGCGGATTCGATGCGACACGAGGCAAAGTGCATCCATCGAGTTCGCGAGTATCGCCCCACCATCGTGTTGAATCCTACAAGTGTCATTGGACAAAGTCCATCATTAAAATTGTATATAAGGCGACCGTCGATGTATCGGAGCCAGTCTTGACTGTAATTAGAAAGAATAAAGATCTAATACTAAGAAAAGGACTATAATTGAGAATCAACTACATCCCCATGATTAACTAATCATAACTCGCTCGAACCCGTGTTTTTTCTAAGAAATATGTACCGAAGGGGAAAAAGTCAAAAGACGCCGCGGCGCGCCGGCCATTTACCCATTAACCACTAACCATTTTAACCATTTACCCTTTTTTGTCACAGATTCTAATAATATTATTATTTAAGTATTTCGTAAAAATAATGCAATCAATTATTAATTACGTCCTTATATACATTTTAATACATATACAATTACTATTCAACGCTACTTGATAATTTACTTAGCTTGGCCATGATCGCTGTATTTACGACTTTTTTTTCGTTTCGATCCTCTTCACGCCGAATTTATGATTTCTGTTAACTTTGATTTTCTATGATATTTTTCAATTCGTAATATTCACCGTGTTAGATCAAATAAATCGAGTAATTATTTTTTATATTTTCATTTTTTCGAACTGAGTTATTTTGAAACCGTGTAATACGAGAGTTGGGTGTATTTATTTTCAAAGTTCGAGCGCAGAATTTGAAAAACATTATGTATACAGTATTAGAGATAAGTATCATTAGAGAATTTTTTTTTTCACAAAATCAAAGTTTAAATCAAAATAATGACGTCATTTGTTGACAAATATCAATAATTATTTTCACACACTGTAGACAAAAATGACCTTTATAAACCGATATAAACATCAAATGAAATTCATTGTATGCATTTTGAGTTATTTTCAAACCATCATATTGGCGAATTAGCGCATCATCGCGTTGCATAAAACGCTGAAAAAAATTTCCTTGATGGTGTAAACAGATTATTTAATTTAGAGTTTAATTCCTACTTCTTTATTTTATTACGGGTATTATAATATGAATTACAGTATTGTGCGATAAAATACTCTTATATGTCCAATACTGTGCATATGTATGTATGTACATACATATTTAACCTTTATTATGACAATGATGTAAGTATTTATTTGATCTAAGCGTGTTAAAATTAAAAATGATAAAATATACATAGTGTAAATAGAGTAAATATGAAAAAAGTCCTTATAAACTATATAAAGAAAAGATGAAAATATTTTGTTAGAAGGTGGGATTTGAATACTAAAATAGTATAATCGTTATTATTTAATATTAATAAGTTTCGTTTTATTATCTGATGAAATAAATTTAAGCGCATTTATTTCGAAATTCAACGAAATGTGTTGAGCTCGATTTTTGGCATACGCAATTGTCGGTGGTCGCAATTGTCGGGACTTCGCCTGGACTCTCCCTTTAATTATAGTCCGTACCATTCTGGCTGATACCTTACTACTACAGGCTCATAACACGCTTTAGGGTGACCATGATTTCTGTGATTTGTTTGGTCTTCTAAGAATATAATTTTAAGAATAAAAATAAATCTATGTTATCTATCTATCTTTCTATCTACTTCATTTCGTCAATTGTAACTTTGCTTTCACGAATCGCAGGTAATCGTTTTCAAAGAATCGCGTGGCGTGAATGCGTCACAATTTTGTGAATTCTCAGAAAAACCATCAAAGTTCTTATTTTACATCTATCGTGAAAACGAAGAGTAAAAAATAAATTTACTTCGAAATTTGCCCGATAATTTACACTTACATTAGATATTTATTTTCTACTATATCTAGATTTTGAGCGATGTCATGCGCTACCTGAACTATCGGGTAAAATATTCGAGAAATCGGGTATAAATGTTTCTTATTTTTTAAGTAAAATAAAACAAACTGTAGGTATATGCGATATTGGCTTAGTGAAAAAGGCATAATGAAATTGATACATAAAGAAACACCAAAAAAAGATCATCTCCTCTTCGTGATTTTATATACATATTTATAAATGGATATAATAATTTCCTTAGAGTGTCCACTAAGGGGTTTGCCTAGTCCTAACTTATAATCTATCATTGTCACCGTACGGATCTGTGAAGAAGGGATAGGTGCGCACGCGCCGACACCCGTACGTAAAATGACGACAGGACGAACCAATCAGAAGAGCTCCGCACACAACCACAAAACACGTATACTATGCGTGTAAGGTATCAGCCAGAATGGTACGGACTATACGGTCAAACGTTCGACTACAAATATCAGTTGGATTTCCCCGCTTAGACCCGACCCTTTTTTTTTCGAGGAATTTCTTTTGTTATTCTTTGGAAGCGCTTCCGAGATCTCTCGTGTAATCTCGGCCTAATATCACCAAAACGCAGAGCGTTTCGTCAGCGCGCACTTTTCGAATAAATTACGATTTTTATCTCAGAATATTCTAATTGTTCTGAAAATTTTTACACTTGTACATTAAGAATATTAGATAGCTACAAGCTTACCAAAATGCAAAAATTGTATATATTACCTGTTTAAAAAAAAAAAAGAGTTTCATTCTTCCAAATCAGACATGAAACTTTCGCTCACAAAAGGGGGACCTTACAGCTGAGTCATCTCAGATTTGATCGAATTAGAATTTAATGTGTAGTCGGTAAATAAAAAAAAAATCTGTTGGAATAATAGAGGCCAACGCTCAAGGGTTGATTTGTTATTTTTTTTTTTTAAATAACTATAGCGCCAACTGCCATAATTGAAATACATATAAAGAAAATATTAATTATAATATTAAACCTATATAAAACACTGTAAAAAGAAAATCGTAATATCAAACCAAATTTGGTTTTATCGTGAAACAGTTCAAATGTCAAACAATCCGCGAGTCATTTACGATTTTGTGTATTTTCAGCTCTCAAAATTGCTCGCCATAAATCCAGTCGTGGGGATACTCTTAGTGGAGATTCAAACCATTTTATTATTTTTTTTTTTCTTAACAAGCTTATAAAATATATACATAAATGGTGTTGTTTAAAATATAATAAAATTAAAATCAATTTTCAAAAATTTATATTTATAATATATAATGATATACAAAATATATTAACGTAATTACACAATATGAATATTATATCTAGTGGATCAAAAAGTCGGTAGGATCATCTATTTAAAAACATTATTTTGACAATATTCGATTAGATTCATCATAACATGATCCTTAAAGAGTGATACAATCATTCCAGAGTTTCTAAAATATTTTGATACCTTTTTTGTAAAAGAGTTTGAATTTAGCCTAAAATATACGAAAATTTCGACATTTTTTTTCTTTATTGGAGTCAAATTCCTATCAATAAGCATTTTTTTAAATTCAGACGAAAGTAATGATTACTGAAAGCAAGATCTAGAAAAAAAACTAGATTGAAAGAGGCTTCGAAGTGCATTTTTTACCATTGTTGCATTCGACTTGCAACTCGATAAATTGCATCGACATGAGCAATTCCGGTACCCCTTCAATGAACAGATCTCTTTTATCAAATATTGATGCAAAATACTAATAATATAGCTTTTTGATATCGTTAAGATGTTGGCTATCTCAAATATCTTCAATTTTTATTAAAATAAAACTATTTTGTTAACTTTTTTCAAGTTTTATGGAAAAACTCTTATTTTTTTACGTTTAAAGCAAATCGAAGTAAAATCGAAATTAAACTAAAACCAAATCATTAAATCATTTCTTTTTCACTTGTTTCGAAAGAACAAAATTCAAAAAATACTAATCAAGTCATTATTTTGCTTGAACAGTATTTTTTTTATATAAAAATTTATGTTTTATCAGCGCATGAGATTCAGATTTTCTCGTTAGATCGAAGATAGTAAAAGTAGTGTTTATTAAATCGCTGTAACTTTGGAACTAAAAGTCAGATCTTCATGAAATTTAGACACATATCATTTGATAGATTACACTTTTCGAAAATAATACTGATTTGAAAATATTCGGCCGCCTTCTGTATGATCCTACGAATATATTGATCTACGTAATAAAACTAACTCTACAACATAGTTTTGAACATAAATAAACATCATCTTTTTCAGTGTCTCGATCTGAGGTGATATGTATGATTTTTATATATCAGCGACTCGTTTTTTGAATCTGGAAATACAAAAATAATATTGAAATCTCACAATATGAAACAAATAGTAAACAAAAAAAAAAAACAAACTTACGAGAGAATGTATATATTATATTCGAAAACAAAATAAAAAATTGACCATTTGGATTATCCGTGTTATTTCTGATTATCTGTGTTTTTCAATTATCCATGTCCATCCTCCCCAGCATTAGCCCGGATAATCGAGAGTGTACTGTACTTATTATAATTAAAAATAAAGAACAGGACGATATGACTACTTATTATTAGGATGAGTAGAAAAAATTTTTTTTAACGAAAACTCTACATTGTACTCTATGAATCACAGTTACATACCTAACATTCTTTTCCAGTTTTAATTTCGGCTATAAAACCTAAATTTGCATCGAGAAATCTATAGTTCGCGACAGACATAATCATACTTTTTCAGTTCTAGAAATCGAATTAAAAGGTTGTAACTTATTCAAACTTGGCAATGACTATTTCAGTAAATAAGGCTATTTATTGTGGTACTTTAAATGTATGTAATCTCAGTAGTTACAGAGACCCTTTCATTTGATCAAACCTTATATGAACCTTTTTCTCAAAAATGGGTATAAAAAAATATGAAATAAAACTTTGTGTTAATATGTATATTATATTCAAATACTGTTTTTGCATTATATTATTTATTAATCTAATCTCTTGTTCTAAGTCCCCATATGGATGTTCTTCTATTGCCCACTGTGGGACGAGCAATACCACTGAAAAATAAATCAGTGAAATTACATATTTCGTACATTAATGAAATAAATTATTATCTGTACCTATGTATGAAGTTATTGATTTGAATCTTTGGCAATAAACATTGAAAACTCTGCATAGTTTGAAGTGTAGCTAGTCCAAAAATGTCCACACATTGCAAGGATGGGAAAGAGTTGAGAATGCTGAATTTTTAATATAAACATTTCATAGCATGTTAAAATGTTAAAATTTTTTAATTACTTGCAAATACTCACTTGATATCTGCTATTTGTAGTTTATAGCACCGAGATACTGCTAAGTGTTCAAGTTTCATTAACTTTTTTAAAATGGGCATCAAATTTTCACCAAGCATCACACAATCTGATAAATCTAATTCTAGCAAATTTGGGCATCGCGCCACAACATCGGTAACCACTATAAAAAAAAAGAAGATGAAAACAAAAAACAAAAATGAGCCAAGAAATTCAAGCTTTTCTTACTATCTTCTGTAAGTGATTTTCTGAATCCGGATAGATTCAGCCGTTGAATTGAACATGCTAAGCCCTTGCAAAGTAATTGCATCTCATCTGGTTTAAAGCCTGTCCATGCAACATTTAATGCTTCTAAATTTTTCAATTTTGTTATTGACCTAGCACCTTCTTTTCCTAAGCCTGTAGTGAGTGCCAAGTTCAAAACCTTCAATTGTTTCAAGTTCCCAAGGGCCGTTGATGCTGTTTCTGATAACGTTAAACCTTCTAAACTCAAACGAAGCAAAGCTGAAGAAAAGTTCAAAATAGTTGCTAAACAAGAAGATGATACAGAAGCGGCACTTAAATCTAAAAACTGCACTCGCCATGCAGTCATGGACACTACATCCGGTGGAATTACCGGTGACACCAACTATAACGAGATAACAATATCACTTTTATCAATATTTTCAAAGTTTTCATCTCTATTGCACTTTATTGATATTTTGAGAGAAGTTTTAAAAATGTTTTATAATTACCTGAGAGTTGGCTAGCCGTAAAACAATCGGATGACGGGACATCAAGCTAGGTATGACACCAGATTTTAGAACTTTTCCACCAAGGCAAATTCTAGACCACAATCTACTATCTAAAGCGAGCCTATGCCACCTTAAGAAAAAAATCAAACACATAACAGTGATCTTTCATAATATGATAATTACCACAAATATACAGCATTGTTCCCTAGACGATATATAATTATTGTGAATGAAAGAGCAGATTGTATAGACGAAAATACATACATATATTGAATCAATTTACATGGATAAATACTAATAGAAACTAGTGTTTTCTGTAGATATTAAAGAACTATTTACTCTACCATCCAGTCAGAAACCAATAAGATTATCATTATTTTACATTTTTTGTACCCACTTTAATAAGTGTCAACGCTAAAATATCCAGTAGTAAAATGGCAAAATGATCGGTTCCATGGTTTCAGTTGGCAGAAAGCATAAAATTTTGTAAATATGTAATTTTTAATCATGCAATTTTATCTAGAAAGGAGAACTCATCAAAAAAGAGGGGAGATTGTTGTTACCCCTATATCTCGCCTTCAAATGTGTCCGATTGTAGTTGTTTTCATATTTGTGCAAAAACTTTGTACATATTTTGGATACAAGAAAACAAAAATGTCCTTGGACCATTCATTTTAATGTTATGAATATTCGAACATTACCGAAATTAACAAAATCAATACTATTTCATAATTTTCAAATGGTTGTTACTCAATGACTATTTAATATAGAGAATTGTAATTGATGTCATTTTATTCAGTTTCACATAATGTTTAAAACGATATATAACAAGACTAATATACTTTTTTGAAAAAAAAAAAAGATAAATTATTATATTATTTTTAATCCAAAAAAAAAACTAACCAGTTGATTTTTTCAAAAAATATATAAATTGTTTGCCTATACTTCAACAATACTTTTAATAAATATCAGGATGGTGGTTTAATGGTGTCATAGTGAAAAAAAAATACTGGAAAAAAAACATAGTGGAAACTACGAAAGAAAATCTAATATAAGATTCGCTCTTACGATTAACGCACCTCACGATTGCTGACCTTCATATTCCATAGCTGTTTTTCACTTAAAATTTTGATTCTATGCTTAATGGCATTTGTGCATCTAAACCAGTGTTTCTCAAAGTGGGCGTTAGCGCCCCCCAGGGGGCGTTTTAGACCTCGAGGGGAGCGTTGAGGCGCACAGAGAAAAATGGTGGGCGTTGATGGGGGTCTAGGGGGGCGAATTTCATTTACTTTATATAGTATTTTAAATTTCACTAAAATTAATGCCCAACTACTACACAATAACGAATAATAAGTTTATATTTCTACCCTGTATGATGTTATAAAAACTTAAAATACCTACTTAACATAGATTTAGTAGGATAGTCCGCACACCGTACGCAAGTTCTTGCGGATAATGTCTAAAAATTTTCGCCTGCGGCGCATTGTGTTTTAGTTTAATAAATTAAATATGAATTTGAAAAAACTTGTCAACTAAGATTTTTACATCTGTTAAGGATAAAAGAATCATTTTCTATGTTTAAAAATTTGAATATGTATTTTCATTTCGGACTTTTTAGATGTCAATTTTGCATAGGGGTTTAATATATTAAACGGCTCAAAAGTGGTGAATATAATAAACATCCACATATCAGAAATTTTATTTTCTGAAGAGATATTTTAAAGATTTTCAAAAATTATGAAAAAAATTTTCGCCTTCGGCGCTATTTTTTTTTTCATATACATATAATAAAAATATGTTGGGAGGGCATACATTTTATCATTTAAATTTTGTTTTTTTTTTTGGGGGGTGAGAGCCCAATTCCATGAAAGTACCCGGGCTCGGATTTTGTAAAAATAGGGGGGCGCTGAGAAATAATTTATTTTTAAAGAGGGCGGTGAAAGAAATAAGTTTGATAATCACTGATCTAAACTATTGATTTTACCAAAAAACAACCTCAACATAAATTGATGGAAATTTTTTCTAGTTTCATTTTTTATATAAATTATTTTGATAAAATAAGGCGAAAAGAAAATATTTTTTAAAAACCGTTTTAAAACGCCATTTTCGCAAAATGGTGGCGAAACGTGCAAAGATAAGAGTGAATAAAGTAAAACTTCGAAAAGAATACATCAAAATACATGATAATTACTAACTTCAACCAATTTCAAATCTTCTATAAAATTTTACAGTTTAAGCAGTGGCGGCTCGTTCATATACACTGCGGAGCTGCAGCACCCCCAAGAAAATTTGAAAGAAATGTAATTTTTTTTTTATTTTAATGTATCTATAATATACGATTAAGTGTTTAAAATCGTGGCGCGTATTTTGGTGATCGCTCCTCACAATCAGATGCATTGGTGTATTGTGCGCAGACAGAGTGCGCAGTAGATAGATGTATGGAGCGAGACGCTGCGACGCAAAGCAGCGCTTCTCCTAGGGATTTCTATGGCGTAAAGCAAGTGCAAGGAGTGGAGGGGGGTGCTGAGCTCTATAGTCAGTGTCGCGCTGCACCGAGCCGCAGTTCAATCGGCTGCTTTTGCCATTTTGCGCTCACGCACTCCTCATTCCTGCGCATTTTTACATACACTTTACACCTTTTTCTAAGTGTTTTACGCTCTTTGTTTGCATGCCAAGCTTTTTTTTATATAATCTTATTTTAAATATAGCATTTGCCCCTATTACAGGATAAAAATCATGGATCTAACCGAGCCATTAACTCTAACAGAAATACAAGTTATAACGTTTTCTTCTCTGTCTCTCGAAGAAAAAGTAAAGATCAAACAGCGAGGTCGTCCAATCCCAGATATTTTAATAGCCCGAACAGGAACGAATGAAAGAAAAAACGACTAAACATGAACTTTCCCGAAAACACATAGATAATGTCGTATCTTTGTTATTATTGGGTAGTGTCAATGTTATGGAATGTCTAAGTGAATCATATAAACAAACAATCGTTAGACATAATGAAAATGTCATTAAAAACAAAAAAATATTGTCAAAAATAATCGACTGTATTAAATTTTGCGGGAATTTTGAACTTTCTTCTCGAGGTCACGATGAAAAAGACGATTCGCTTAATCCAGACGTATTTAGAGGTCTTGTTAATTTTGCAGCAAATTTAGACCCCGAATTAAAGCTTCATTTATGTAATAGTTCAGCATTTGAAAGAACTTCTAAAACGATTCAAAATGAACTCCTAGATTGCATGCTACAAATATGCCGTGAAAAAATAACGGCTGAAATTAATGAGACATCTTATGTATCATTAATGGCTGACGAATGGACTTCATTTGCAAATAGCTATTTCTTTAATTATTCATTAATTATTTTTATTTTTTATATTTTAAATAAAATATATGTAACTTTTTACTGCTTTTTAATCTACAGCACCCCCAAATATCATATCCACGAGCCGCCACTGAGTTTAAGTATAAAGTAAAAACGTATAAAATATTTTTTTTCTATATGATACCATCAAAACACCATCATGAAATTTGGCATGAATATTGCAAAAAAATAGATAAAAACAATATATTTTTCTTAAATAAAATTAAATGGTTCGTTTTGAAATAAAAAAAAAAAAAAAAAAAAAAATATATACATATATATATATATATATATATACATATATATATGTTAAGATGAATTTTTCAGTATTATTTAACAAGTCATATTATATATATATTATGAAAGACCATTAAAAACTATTTCAAATTTCAACTCTCTATGTTAATAGATCAAGAGTTACAAGTGTTTAAAGGTTAAAAAATTCGTGGAATTTTTTTTTTTTTTAATTCGTAACTCAGTTAAGAATTGTCAAAAATGTCTGAAAAATTCGTATTTTTTATTTAATGTACAAATACTACAATATAGCCAAAAATCAATAAAATCAATTGACATGGTGGTCAGACGTTTTTAATTTTGATATGGAATCACCGATACGGATTTTTTTTGTACAAATTTTCTTTACGATTTTACAAAACTAATTTCGACTCAATATAATCACTCTAATAACCAAACCATCAATGAACTGATTGTGAGACTTTGATAATTGATTTTTTCCTGCGTATCATTATTTACAAATCATATGAAAAAAAAATGTCAGCAGAAATTCTACCTGCTACTGTATCTTTTGCTCAAATGCACATGGTTTTCGAACCCGTCAAAAAATACCAGAAATAAATTTTGCTAGCCGAAACGAGAGAACAAAGAAACAACATGACAAAGACGGTTTAAGTTGTTGCAAAATTCATTATGGGTATCAAATTGTTGTGATTTTATGAGCTTTTATTGCATTTGTCTAGGTTTATTGAATTGAATACGTTTGAAACTTCGATACTGTTTTGATATTCAATATTTTCAAGCCGGAGCGCGCTCTGGTGCGCTACGGCTCGACTACTACACTAATCTTGCCATACTACAAATATGAAAACACTTAAGAAAAAAAAAACTGTAGATCGTCTAGGGGTACTTGAGTCATACCTCTTACAAACAAGCATGCACCTTACAAGGGTCTGTTTCGGTAACCATTGAAATATGGAGAGCATATTTTCATCAAGCAATTTTGAAAATGCATTTTCATTTTGAGAACTGCAGTATTCACTTTGAGGGGAATCACAATTGTCTTTTAAAGAATTACAAAATGATAAATTATTCAATACAAAACATTCCTTTTCGACAGCATGCTCATTACTGTCTTCCAAAGATTTGATGTTCAGTTCATGAGTTTTATCGGCGAATTCTGTAATACAAGAATTGGAATGTAATGATTGGCTTTCTTTGGAATTTTCACATAAACAGATTTTCATATTTTCAGAGTTCATATTATCAAATGTATTTAGAAAAATAAAACATGGAAAATATTTATCATAAATTAAAAAAAAGATATTAAAATCTTACCCTCATTTAGGTTATTGTCATCTTCAAATGTGGTATGTCTCATAAAAGATTGAGTATGCCGATGAAATGGGGGATGAGGACCACATGAAGGAAGAGGTGAAATATAATTTTTCTTCAAATTCGAAAATAATAACATAAGAAAATAGGTAAGTAAAAAGAAAATTGATGAGAATGTTGTTTCTTACAGATTCTGCATGATTTAATCTATAATCAGATTTAATAAGAAGATTTGAAGAAGTCACTATATCTTCAGACCTTTTTCTCTCTCCATCAAATTTAACATTATTACTGAGCGAATGGACAATTTCAGATTTTCCAACAGAATGTCTAACATCTGAAGAATTAGAACATATAACTGAATTTGTTGATGATGATGTCAAAGCACTGAAAATGTAACTAGATTGCGATTCTTGACAGTTAAAAAGGTTTTTATCACATATATCTGATTTTGAATGAGTCCTTTTGATTCCTCTATGAGCATTAGGACTACAGTTTTCAATATTTTCGTTTGGCTGACTTAAACCATTCTAGAAAACAATTTGTATAGTGTAAATGTATTTATGATTATATATATAAACAAAATAGAATTATGTGAAATACAATTGTGTCATCTTGCAATACTGAAAATCCTATTTCGTTTATCTGAAACAAATTTTCACAATTAACATCAATACAATATGTGTAATTTATTTACAGTCATCCCCCATTTAATGCGAGAAATACGTTCTGTGTTCTGAAGGATTCACGTTATTAGGGGTTACACTCGAGAGAGACAAGACAAACCAATTAAAGTGAGATGGTACTGCACTAATTGAATCACCATGCGATGCAGGACAGATTTTTTCATGCATTAAAAACTGAAACCCAGACAAGATGAATTCTTGGCTATCAAGCGGGCGACAAAATTGTTAGTGGAAGTAAATAAAAGGAATGGGATAAAGTGTTTGTCATCACTGACAGCAGCTCTGTGCTGGATGGGGTGAGGGATCTCTAGTTCACTGACCATATCGTAGTGAGGATCACAAAAAGAATCGAAAAATTGACTATCGGGGGTATTAACGTAACCTTTGGATGGGTGAGAGAACACTGCGGAGCCAGGGGAACTGGGGAAATGTGAAAGCCGACCTATTGGTCAAAGAAGCATCACAGATGAAAACTGTCAGGGCTTAGGACAGATTTCCCTCAAGTTTTGTCAAGGAATCTGTGAGGAGGGACATTCAAATGAAGCATTACAAAGTATTACACAGGAGCTATTCAAGGGAAATATACTAACAATAAGAAATTGTTCTCCTATCTGAAGATGTTAAGTTCATTTATAATGAAGAACCTTCTCTCATTAGAGTTGACTCAGGTTCTGATGGGTTATGAGAGCTTCAAGAAATATCAGGCAAAATATAAGATTGTGAAGAATGAGTCTTGTATGTGTAATGGAGCATCGATGCAGAGTGTATCCATTTGCTGTTTAGGTGTGCTTTGCTGAATAAGGCAAGAGATGAATGAGCAAGGCGTGCCACGAAGATGGAGTAGCATGGAGCATGGACGGAGTAAAGAAAGCGATACGAGAGGGGGTGAGAGCGGGAGTGATTGTATGTTGTATGAGAGAGATGGTGAGGCTTGCTAAAGAACTGAATGACGAAAGGGATGATAATATATGAATTGGAGAAACAAATAAATTAATAATTGTAATGAGAGGGGTAAATGGTAAATGGATAAATGAAATTTATAAATAAATATATAAGAAAAAAGTAATAATAGTGATAGTGATGATGAATGTGATGGTGGTGATGATGTTGCGGATGAAGCAATCGGGAGGCAGAACCCCTGAGATGAGATTTTTTCTTTGCCAAAACTTTCCAACTTAAATTAAGCCGATTTTTTAATTGCATGTCGGCAATTAGTCAGAGATAACTCAAAAAATATAACTTTTCTCTAACAAGACATGCGTTGATATTTTCAACGGGTTAAACGCTAGTAATATTATAACCAGCAACAAAGAATGTCGTTTTTTGCAATTTGTTATCTACCACGCTTGAATTTTATAAATAGAAGTAGGTAATATTGAGCAAATATTTTTTTTATTTCAATTATATTATTTGATGCACAAATTCAAAAACTATTTGGTCAAATATCTTGTTTGAATTCCGGAAACTACATATGGTTACTCTATGACTCCGCTTTGCGTAATTCCACCCAAAGTGGATAAAACACTGTAAGTATGCATAATTTAAGGTTCGTGTTTAATGGGGAATGACTGTATACTTAATACAACATTCACATATTTTAAGAGAAAAACATAATACATAGGTATATTATATTTACATTTGTGTCTTTTTTTTCAGTTAAGCTCCATCTCTGAACAGAATTCGACACAGTTTCTGAACTAAATCTGAAATAAGAAAAGGATTTGTGAGTGGGAAGTCGGCATTGAATAATTTCGATGCATGAAGCCAGGTTTAGTTCTAGTATATGTAATTACATACATATATTATCTTTAGACTTATTTAAATTGGGACTAATTTGATATCAAACATATTACATTTCATACAGAGGCTATAAAAAGTACCCTACAGAACTTTTTTCTTGCAACTCTCGATTTATTCCAGAGTTATGACGTTCGATTTTGAAGCCATATGGGAATTAAAAAGTTTTCTGCACTCATACTGAAATCTGAGAATGAACAGTAAAAGGTTACAGATTTAGCAAAAATGAGTGAGATATTGCTTAAAATAAGCATTATCTCTGGCCCGCAATTTTTGGGAGAAAAGTTTTGTAGGGTCTCCCCCCTATATATTTTATTATTTAAATAATAAAAACGGAGCCTTTTTTTTTTTTGGACCGGACCCTTTATTTGGATATCTGAATTTTTTCACAAATTTTAGGTAACAGAATGTGTATTGAGGAAAACAAGTGTTTTTCTCATATTCTCAAATGAAACAAACATACAAATAAAAAATATTCTCTATGAAATTTCATATTTAAAACTACAGGCGGACCTCGACTTTCGCACATGATTGGTTCTGAAAATGCGTGCGAAAGTCAAATTGTTCGAAAGCTGAGGTATACATATAAAAAAAAGTATCTGGTATTGTTAATTTAAAAAGCTCCCGTAAAGATATTCTAGAAATTATTTTTTTTTATTAAATTGGTGTATATTTCCTATATTCAAACACAAAGTTTTAGCACAATCCATCATGTAGTTTCTTTATAGCTATTGATATTAAGGGCGCTCGGCGATTTTTTTTTCTACGTTGCTCGAGACTATTTAGGCTTTAAGCCGATTGTGAATTGTGATAAATTATCTTCCGTTCGCGTTCCCATTCCCGATAAAAAATTCTATTCCCGTTACGATTTCGGCGAAAGAATCAACCGTTTTGAAGTCCAACAATAAGTAAATCCCTTTGCGTATGTAAAATGTATGTAAAATTGGCTATGTCTAAGCGTCCCCCCTTGAAATTTCAAATTATGAGATTTTTTTTTTCTTCAAAATTGAAATGTAATGAAGAAAAAACCTTTCCATATATGTATATAGATAATAATTCTTGAAGGTTTCACGATGAACGGATTAACCGTTTGGAATTCTTAGTGAATCCCGATGCATATGTTGACTTTAATGTCTAAGGGTCTCCCCTTGCAAATGTCAAAAGGACGATGCCCATTTTCTTAGGAAAAAAAACCTCAAGCCCGGCGGTAATTATAAAAAGCTCAAATAATAGATAAAATTGAGTAAATAAAA
>JACZEN010000023.1:0-24954 GCA_024721215.1 Cheumatopsyche charites
GTGACTCGATGTCGCTCGAGGATCTATAGACTCGAAGCTGATTGTGAGTTTTTGTACAAGATCTGACGACCTAAAAGGCCAAGGGGTAAAAGTGATTTCGAGAAAAGTTTCGAGGTCGAGTGACTTGGTGATGCGTCTAGGTACACGTTCCAAGTTCGTTTATATCCTTTTGCCGCCAAATATATGAGCTTGCATAGAAGCGATTCCTGTATATGACTCAATTTCGGCACACATGTCACTTGTACACCTCGGCCTTTTCAGTCGTCACATTTATTAAGAGGAGGTCGAGTGATTTGATGATATATCTGGGTATACGTTCCAAGTTCGTTTATATCCTTTTGCCGCCAAATATATGAGCTTGCATAGAAGCGATTCCTGTACATGACTCAATTTCGGCACACATGTCACTTGTGCCCCTCGGCCTTTTCAGTCGTCAGATATATTAGGAGGAGATCGAGTGATTTGACGATATATCTGGGTACACGTTCCAAGTTCGTTTATATCCTTTTGCCGCTAAATATATGAGCTTGCATAAAAGCGACTCAATTTCGGCACACATGTCACTTGTACCCCTCGGCCTAATCAGTCGTCATATGTGCGTCAATTTCAATGTATACCTATAAGTTATAATAATTACATATTATTAAAAAAAAAGATTTGAAATAAATAGATAAGTAAACCCATTGAAAAGTCACGTTATTAAAAAATAATAAAAAACAAAACGCAGCAAGACGTCCTATTATTCCAGGGGCGGAACGGTTGCCGCAAGGGGCGCTCGAAATTCAAAAAAAAAATATTTTTTCAAAGGCGGCACGTGACTTCAGCAATTATAATCGTGTCGAGAAAGATTTTTCGGATTCTCTAATTAAAGTTCGCCTGTGATTCGACGACCGAAAAATGATTGGGGTCAACCGATTCTCAATTCAGTAGGGAGTTTACGATATATAACGACTGGATAGCACAGAGGGTACAAGTGATCTTTTTTTTTTATCGAAATTGAGTTAAGTACAGAAAGTGGTTCTATATATGATACAGAACAAAGAACAGAAAGAAAAAGGCCACTTGTATCTATTGTTCCATTCAGTCGTCATATGACGATCAAGGGGTACAAGTGACATTTTTGCCGAAATTGAATTATGCACAGAAATCGCATCCATGCACGATCATTTATTTGGTGGCAAAAGGATATAAACGAATTCGGAACGTGTGCTGATTGTGAGATATATCATCAAATAAGTCGACCTTCTCCTAATACATGTGGGTACATTGTCAACTTTGAACGCGATTTTCTCGAAACCACCGCAGTCACTTGTACCCTTTGGCCTTTTCAGTCGTCATATATGATTTAGTCCATAAAACAAGAAGTCGAGAAAATTTATCAAACGTGTTTGATGCTTCTTTCGAAATCCCTCAATTTAAATAATAATAAGCTACGAATGTGGTCAGTTCAAATTTCATTAGAGAATTGATTTTAAAATGGCCTCTGAAATTAATTATTTTCTATTTTTTTTTTGTCATTTAATGGTATTTACTTGTATCTAACAAATATCTAACTATATAACAAAAAACATTCAATTTTCATCGTCACAAATACCCGAGCAACTCCGGGTACTAAAACTAGTCTTTAATATTAAAGAAAAATATTTCACACACAAAAATTTATGATGATACATACATTAGTGAATTGACATTTATTTTTCGAAAAGTAGAGACAACCATTTTGATGCATTGAAAGATACACGCGAGATAAAAGACTTATTAAATCGAAGACACCCATCAGTCGAACATCAACGAAGTTCGACGCGCAAAAGACGTCTCGTGTTATACGAAATTGACCGTATTATACGAGTATCCACTGTACATACCTTTCAGACGTAATTGAGATACGCAAAATGCGAATGTTCACCCCAACATTGCATAGCAGCAGGGGCACGAGAAAAGCACTTATTAAGGGATTTGCCGCTTGTTAGTTCCTGCAGTGTTGTCACCCTAACAGTGCAATGGCACGTGCCGCTGAACTGTAAAAAAAATATTTTATTTCCGCCCTTGTTATTTTAACGATTGAACGTTTTCGAGAATGTCGTCAAAACTGTCACGAGGTTTTCTTGTGCAGTTCTCACTCATTGTCAGTTAATTTAAATCAAATATTTTTTTAATTGATTTCATTTTTTTTTCATATTTAGGTGCTCCACTGTGAAAAGTAGATCTTAAAAATGATCGGCCTTAAAATCAATCAATCAATATATTATCGGTCTTAAATTCAAATCGATTTCGTGCCGGATTTTTTTATTTATTTTTTAGTGTGTTTCTTGACTCACTTAATGCTGATAATGGATTGTTCTACTGTATTTATAATAAAAAAAAAATGAATAAATTGTGAAAATATATATTTGTCTGCAAAAAAATAGACCCCGTTGTTCACATCGTGACCGATGTATCGTACCTTTCGCTGCTGCTACCTGTCGCTGATGGCGAAACCAAGATTCAATATATTAATATATGTATAATGTGAGTGTAAGTCATATAAGTAAGAATAGCTCTGCGAAGATTCATCGTGATTTGATAAGCAGTACAAGAGCGTATAAGTAACACGCACCGTAGATACGCTTATTTTTTTTTTTTAGATATTTAAAAAAAATCTAACTGTAATATAATAAAATATATCTAACTGTAATAAAATGGTACTATAAATACTCACGAAGGTATTATCACTAAAGCGACGAGAAAAGTTATTTAACGAGCCGTGAAACAATTGTGAGTGGTGGCGAAAAGCGATCAAAGAGCGCAGATTATATGGATTATTATTATTGCAGTTGGCAATCCTGTTACTTGCGTTCGAACGGAAACGCGCCAAACGACCGCATTATTCACATTCGAACAAACACAATTGTGATTGATCTTTTGATGGGTTTCTTTTTGAATTTAACATTTGAGAAGTTGTCGTCTAATTTTGAAAAATAATTTTTATTTTGCTCACTAATTGGCAACATATGGTTACCAATTAGTTAGAGGTAACAATTATCAAATTCTAAGGAAAAAATGACATTAAAGTTTAACATACAATTGAAAGACTGAGTCTAAATTTATTACATAACTATTATTTATATGTATTTTTCTTTTTATTTAGAATTTATCTATGTAAGTACTAATAATTGATAACAATTGATAACATCTACATATTATGTAATGATACATATTTAAGAAAATAAAAATGTGTTGCATTTATGACATTTGTGCAACATACGGACATCAATTGCAATGATGCATATGCAATTTTTATTGCAATAATCCATATTCTGCAATAAACAAGAATTAGGGTGAATATATTTAATTCGTGATAATAAGACCAAAGAATATACGTAATTTAAACATTGTACTAAACTACGAATTTCACTGAAAATGAGTGCATTTTGCGAAATTTCAAAATCGAAATTCGCGCCCTTTTCCACATACGATAAATATATCAGCTTCAGAAATGATTAAGGGGTTTTCATTAAATATAAACATAAATAAATATTATTTATGTAAATATTTCGATAAATCGAATATTGATTCTATCTAATTGTTGTCAACATGTTTTACAATTTCAGAACGGTACAGTGAAAGTATTTGTGAAGAAAGATCGGTATATTATTTGATTCTAAATGAATAATAAGAGAGGATTTTTCTTATTTAACCACCGCAAAAATTGGATATCAATATTTGTCTATAGGTTGTGCAATTTTATTTTTCGCAACATTTACATCTGACTCTTTCAAGCATATGTTGTACAGTGTACACGACGTATTAGATTCGTTTCTTTTTTTAATTAAAAATAAATAATAACAACGTCGAGTTATAGGACATATGTTAAGATATAAGATGGCGCATTTGAAACGGAAAATAACCTCAAAAGATTTTATTTGTCGAATATTTAAATTAGAGTAATTTCTTATACAGGCTGTGTCATTTTTCGTTGGCGAAAGGGAGCATCGCCTTTGTTGCATCGAGTGCACTCCAATTTGTGTTTGCTAAGCGATTCAAAACCAATTACAGACCTCTATACATCCATAAAACACTGTACATGCATATTTTGAAAAGAATTGAAAGATAAACATGATTAAATATTCGAAAGTTACTAAAATAGTTTGCAATTTACTTGAAATCTTTCCGTTAATACCTAAAATATTTAATTAGTTTAAGTCCGACATAAGAAGATGAAATCTTTTTTCAACGTTCGAATTGTTATTAACTATAAAAGATGTTTTAATTTTTTTTAAGAATCGAAAGAATTATTTTAATGTGATGTTAACTGTTTTCTACCAAACACCAAACGAAGTCAAACCAAAACATTAAGAATTGATCTGAAACGCATTACACACCATTATCGTAATTAATTACATCATTTCACACATACAAAATATATTGACGAGTGAAAAAGCCAAGGGGTACAAGTGACTTCGCGGTGATTTCGAGAAAAGCGCGCTCAAATTTGAACATGTATTAGGAGGAGGTCGAGCGATTTGATGATATATTAAGGCACACGATTCAAATTCGCTTATATGATTTTGCCACCAAATATAAATATAAGCGATTCCTGTACATGACTCAATTTCGGCAAAAATGTCACTTGTACCCCTTGGCCTTTTCAGTCGCCGTATATTATCATTATTATGACGAATGGCGATTCGTGTGTGAATAAAATCTGCGTGGTGGTTGTCCCATTGTGATTAAATGCTTGCACAAACAACCACTTTGTAAACGGGGGGTTGGATAAGGTTTATTGTACAGGATGACACAATGGAGGGAGTGAAATGTATAACTAGTGTCAAAACTACACGGTGACGATAAATTCGATAACACTTGTCGATAATTATCAAGGGAAAATAGCTGATTGTTTTTTCTTTGTTGAACATTCGTACACTCCGTCGATGAAATGTTGGAAAACTGCGCCAGTGAGTGAAAGACAGAGACGGTCGTATGTGCGGCAAATATAAGCCGTTACACCAGAGCAGGAACGAACTGTCTATTTTGCACGAAAGTGATGTTACGAAAAGAATCGACTGCGAAACAATACTGTTTCCTTCGTACTCATTAGCTATACTGAGCACGAGAGGAACAGTAAGGCGTATCACAATGCTTTCTTAGTGCTACGTAATGCAACAAGTTTATTCACAGACATTACGAAATTGAAACGTGTAAATGTGTGCTTTGTTTCAACTCTCTTGATATCACCTATAGATATATTCAAATATTTTTAAAATTGTATTTTATACATAAGTGTCGAAAGACAGAAACTCCGCATATGGTATTCGTATATATACTTTGTTTCCGCCTTTCGTCACTAGCGCAGATTTTCGACAGTTCGCCGTTGGAGGACTGCCTGTACTATGCAACAGTTTGCAATCGCTCAAAGTCTAAAAACACTGAAAGGCCTCGTTCACACGCGACTGTTCGATTTCCATCCGCACGTTGAGCGAGATAGGCAGGCAATAGAGTACACGAGACAGAGCATGGACAGCAACCGCACAGTTATGTGTGAACGAAGCTCCACGTGTACTCTGCGATTCGGAAAAAAAATATCCATACAAATATGTGCAACCGAGGGCGTTCCACCACCAGCTCGAGGGTGTGAGGAGTTGAGGAGGTGACTGGTGGCCATGGAAACGTCACATCCTATGCCGCCTGAACAAACAGACACCGATAGCGCCTTCAGAACTTTCAGTGCTTTTCAAGTTTCGAATGAATAATGAATTTTGTTTAGGTACATATAAATGACGACTGAATTTCACAGAGGGCACAAGTGACATTTTTTATCGATATTGAGTTAAGTGTAGAAAATGGTTCTATACATGATACAGAACCATTTTCTGTACTTAACTCAATTTCGATAAAAAAGTCTCTTGTACCTTTTGTGAAATTCAGTCATCAAATATATTCGATCTATTTCGTATATTCATATGGAGTAAATTTTCGCATTCTATTTTGCTCTGTCTCACGTTCTTTATTATCGATGCGTCATCTACTTCTATCTCATGAAATTCCGCCTAAAAAGTTTTATTCTTCTCGAAAAAAGAAACTATTTTCGATGAAAAGTCTATACAGTACGGTTAAAAAATGTATCTATAACACTGACAATGAGTGAACATGATTATTTGCTGATTTTCGCATGATGTTTAAAATTTTATGAATTTTTGAATAATGTGATGTTTTCCTCATATTTAAACATATTAAATATGGTGAATTAATGTAACGAATCAAAACTGAATTCGAATTCAAGACGAATGAAAACTTCGTTAGTATAACTGATTAATATTTTAAATAAAATTATATTATTGCTCTATTATAAAATATGTATCTAAACAGATATTAAAATGTATTTCAAATTGAAAACAAGTTGATTATCCCTGTTCTACAAAGGGATGAAATATCAATAAACGCTTTATAAAGACAATATCGTTAATGGGTTCGAACAAATCTTTCGTATTGATATCGGAGAAGGTTTATCGTTTTTGTTTGAGTTTTTGCTTTATATATGTATGTATATGCATTGTTTTTAATATAACTAGCAGTAGGTCCGAAGATTATAATTTTTGAGGCGTTCTATATCTACCCTCGCTCACAATTTTGAAAATTACAAAATTATTAATATTAAGAGAAATTGACGTACCTAATACATACATTGAAAATAATTTGAATGTCTTTTGTTTATATTAGTTAAATTCTGATTTAATACATTATTGAAAAGAATTCTTTAAGAAAGATTTTTTGTTTGTTTTATTAATTCATAGCAGTACCTAAGAGTACGATTTTATTTGAAAATATCAAGTCTGAATGAGTTAAAATATTGTTTAGTTGTAAACGTGTTAGAACGAATTTCCGGTTGATTTACATATATTTATAGATGCGATGAAAAAAATGGCTGAAAATTAATGTTTTCGAATAATTAATTATTATAAAAAACAAAATTAAAATGAACTCAAAAAGTAAAAATCAAATAAACCTCTGGAACAGCATTTAGTGTCCAATTGAGCTGCAAAACTAAATAATAAACTAATAATACATATGTATTATATTTCGGTTATTATAAACAAACCATACAATTTATATAATCAATTTAAAGTTTTGTTAGTCATTATAAAAAAATGCCATTCGAATTTCGTAATATAATAAAAAAAAATATATTAAAAATATATCGGTTCCAAACGTGTTAATTGTTCGGTCATTGAAGGGTCAGAAACGAATTTCCGGTCGATCCGATCCGATTCGTACTTCGAGACGCGACGAAAACAAAATGGCCGAAAATTAATTGTTTTCAAAAATTAATTATTACTAGCAGTAGTACCTAAGATAATAATTTTTGAGGCGATCTATATCTACCCTCGCTCACAATTTCGAAAATTAGAAAATTATTAATATTAAGAGAAATTCACGTACCTAATATATTGAAAATAATTTGAATATCTTTTGTTTATAATAGTAAAATACTGATTTTATACATCATTGAAAAGAATTCTTAAACAGCTGATCCGTTTGCCGCGAAAATTTTCAACTTTAACTTTCGGGCTTTGTTTGCCTGAATGAGTTAAAATATTGTCCAGTTTTTAATGTGTAAGAACGAATTTCCGGTCAATTTACATATTTATAGACGCGAAAAAAAAAACAAAATTAAAATGAACTCAAAAAGTAAAAATGAAATAAACCTCTGGAACAGCATTTAGTCCATTGAGCTGCAAAACTAAATAATACATATTTATATTTCGGTTATTATAAACAAACCATACAATTTATATGATCAATTTAAAGTTTTGTTAGTCATTATAAAAAAAATGCCATTCAAATTTCGTAACATAATTAAAAAAAAAAAAATATTAAAAATATATCGGTTCCAAACGTGTTAATTATTCGGGCATTGAAGGGTCAGAAACGAATTTCCGGTCGATCCGATCCGATTCGTACTTCGAGACGCGACGAAAAACAAAATGGCCGAAAACTATTTGTTTTCAAAAATTAATTATTTTATTTGAAAAAGTAAACAATGCGAACGCCGCCGAGACGAATGACCTTGATATTGGAAAACGGTATTTATCGATAATAAGTCTTAAGGGTCAGATTTGCATGAATATTTTTATTTATCAATCCGCATTTTTTCCGAAACATAACAGAAGACACGAATGTTGACCTTATCGCGTCAGCCGTAAGATCCAAATTCGCGTATCTTAGTCGTCATATATGTATCGACGCTCGAACAAAAGTACACGCGATTTCCATACAAAAATTGCTACGCTAAGTGAAATTATTATATTGATATTTGAAAAAATAAACAAAGCGAGCGCCGCGGCCAACGTGACCTTGATATTCAAAAATGCTATCTATCGATAGTCGGCGTTAAGGGTCAGATTTGTATGAATGTATGTACAGATATTTCCGATACATCCGAACGACACACGAATATGTATCTTATAGCAAAGGCCGCAAGATCCAAATTAACATATTGTTTTATTTAGTTTCGAATTAAATGCGATGCAAAAGATGCAAAGCTGCTATAATTTGCACCGGATGAAATTTATGCTTGACGATTTTCCATACAAAGTTGCAGACAGACAGACAGACGTACAAATACGCTTAGTAAAATTATAATATTGATATAAATAAAAAGAAATCCTATTACCGTCGCTAAAAATTACAAAATGTCGAAACAAATGATTAAAATGTAAAAATTTGAGGGAAATTTGACCGCATTATTGTTTTTCGCCTCTAATACTATTTTAGAAAAATTAATCCGAAAAAAATAGTGTCGATACACTCGGAAGTTAAATGAATTTTCTCCGATGCTATTCTTTTTAAAATACGTTTTTTCAAAGGCAATGGGAGACAAACATAAAAGGAAGATTAAGAAGTATTAAACCTAAAAACTCGTAATTAATTTTTAGTGTGGGTAGATAGTAGTGGAAATTTTAGTCATATGATAAGGAAAATATCTGCATGATTTTCACATTAGTATAATATGATAAAAAAACAATAAAAATCAATGAAACGTTATAAATAGAAAATATTCAAGCAGAAAGTATCGATACATCAGCAAGGACATGTGAGTAGAACGCTTTTCTTGTTTGGTTCCTCAGAAAGCACATTTGAGCAGAAAGCGTTAAGTCTTCCCATACTCCCCTGATTGAAACGTTAAAAACTGTACAATGATGAAGACCTGACTTAACAGAAAAGCCAAAGAAGCACACTCGCTTCGCAGGCGATATCATAAGACGGCACTTCACACCCGCGAAACACGTGAAAAAATTTGCAAGTGGCCACGAAAACGATGCGATTTTGCGAGTAAATTTGCACATTTTGGTAGTCGCGGACCACGCGCGACGTATCATATGCTGGTGACGTTTGTCACTAACGTCAAAGGCTCAGCGTAGAGAAGTAAACCGTCAGATTTGAAAGCTAGTGAATTTGTAATTTGGCGAATATTCAAATCGACGAATACATATTACATATACACAAGTATAGTGATCAGAGGATGCAGGCGATGCGAGCATTGTGCAGAAGTTTGTCCAAGGGGGCCCTTTCCACGATGAGGTTCGCCGATGTGAACGGGGGCGTAGCTTCGGCGTCGAGGAGACACTTGCAGGCCGCCAGTGCCGCGCTCAGTAAACCGCAGTCAGTAATATCCATCAATTTTTATAATATTATATAAATTCATATATAGACTAAAATTTTCATTGCGTTGACTTTCTTCAATTTTCTATTTAATTGTTTATTTTTTTCACCCACACGCATAGAATAAAAAAATCTGATTGTTCACAATGAAAAATATAATTATTTCAAGTTCAATATTCTTAGAGGAGACACTATTAGGACTCGATTTTTTTTTCCTGACGAAATTGTATTTAATTTCTATCATATTACAGGCGGACCTCGACTTTCGCACATAATTGGTTCTGAAAATGTGTGAGAAAGTCAGTATAAAATAAAATATAAAAACCAGTATAAAATGAACAAGATTTCATATACATATTACAATATAAAACTAATTGTTTATAAAGTGAAATTGAATTGTAATACTACTGCAATGTTACATACCGCGGGAACATAGCGTATTGATTTACAGTCAATTAAACAAGGATTCACTATATAAAATTTTTCCAATATTAATATTTCCAAGAACAATAACATTTTAACTTCACAGAGTTGTTTAGCTCAATATAAGAATAATCCTACTTTAATCCATTCATTTGAAAAGCTTACTTTAGAAATAAACAATTTCTTTTTCTAAATGATTGTTTATGTAGTATAAATTAATTAATATTTTCGAATTCCTATATGACAATTGTACAATTTTAAAATTCATTGTTCAATGAAAGGTCGCGTCAATGAACTGTTGTTATCTAATTTGTGGATTTTTGAAGGTAATATGAAATTGTTTGTAAAATATTTATATCTTCATTTATTATAATAATACGTATAATATAACGACTGAAAAGGTCATGGAGTACAAGTGACATTTTTGCCGAAATTGAGTTATGTACAGAAATCGCTTCTATGTACACTCATATATTTGGCAGCAAAAGGATATAAACGAATCCGGTACGTGTGCCGAGATATATCATCAATTCACTCGATCTCCTAATACTCTAAATCACCATAAAGTCTCTTGTACACCTTGGCCTTTTCAGTCATCATATACATACATATAATAGTATAATAAGGTAAAAAGCCCTCATTACTGTATGTAACTTCGTCAGGTTTTTTCAAAATGAAATAAATTGAGCAATCTTACATATGTCGGCTATATTTCTTATAATTCAAATATTTTTCATCATCTCAATACTGATTTTTTGAACTATGTAATTTTAAAACACTGCGAGATAGCTCTATATAGGTATTTGATTTTAAGAAAATCTGACAAGCTTATATAAACAAAATCAATCTGATGAAGTTATAGAAATTTGCCTTGTAATAATTTATTAAGTATGCCTTTTTTTTATTTATAACAAAAGTTTCATTTTTTTATATTAAACCGATTTCAGCCAAAACCCATGTGAATTAGCAACATTCAAATGCATATATTTATGATTCCAATAGTTTACATCGAATCAGAATAAATTTGTAGATCTGATACAATCTCGTGAATAATTCACATGTTCTGGGTCTAGATGTAGTTTTTTATTAGAAGAGAATTTTATTTTTACATTTAAAATTTGATGAAATTTCAATTTATTCAGTGATTTCCATATATGTATTTTTTCATTTCAGAGTGACCGTGACATTCGTAAGAGCGAGCGGGGAACGATTGCCAGTAAAAGCAAAAATAGGCGACACAATTTTGGACACAGTCGTAGACTCCGGAATTGATTTGGAAGGATATGGAGCTTGCGAAGGCACGTTAACATGCTCCACTTGCCATGTGATACTAAAGAAAGAAGATTACGATAGGTAAAAGAATAAAAATTTCAATGAATTGATTTCAAATTGAGTGCTTTTCTAGACAATCAATAATATTTTAATACATAGTCCAATATTGATCAATTGCTTTATTATTATTTACTAGCATTTGTATTTGAAGCTTAATAGTTTCTATTTCATCTTTGAAAGGTTGCCAGACACTCCAGGAGACGAAGAGCTGGACATGTTGGACTTGGCGCACGGTTTGACCGACACGTCGAGGCTCGGGTGTCAGATAACAATCACTCAGGAGCTGGACGGGCTAGAGATCCAAGTGCCAGCTACGATCAACGACGCTCGCAAATGATCAGCGCTTGTTTTAGTTGAATTACAAATCGTCTAAACCAGTGAAGACAATAGTGTTCACAGTTATTCCATTTGAAATGGTTTTTTTTTTTCATTTAAAAAATACGATTTTATACTTTGGGTTATTGTATTTATACTTTTTATCTGATCGGTTGTTTAAGAAAATTTGAATTTTAAGTGCATAGTCACAAAAAAACTTGTTATATGTCGCTCAATTTTGATTTTGACGAATTTATGTATTTAGATTTTTTTTTAGTTTATTGTTGTTCGTCAATAGCTGTTATTGTTAATTATTATTATATGTATAGTCTAATTAGACCAGTATTTTATTTCTCTGGCAGCATTGTGCAATTGGTGCTCCAACCTGTTTATATCGATGCAATATTTCTTCTTTCATCAGAGTGATTATTTTGATAGATATTAAGATAGTTGCTCTGAATAAAAATTGAATTTTATTGCTAGATTACGTCAGGAATATCATTTGAACCGGACGGGAGTTTGGCTGACTGTGACATTTCAATTTGATTGTTCATTTTTGAGATAATATCTAATCACTGAAAAGATATTTTATCTACAACGCTATTTTTGATGTTTATGATATTATATGATAAACATCAAAAATAGAATACATTTACGAATATTGAGAAACCGTTACAATGTAAAAAAAAAAAATGCCTCTTCCAAGGAAAAGCTGAAATGATATCTTTGTATTACTTTTTGAATTAAAAAGAAATTAATAAGTATATAGACATCAAAAAGAAATGCTATATCAAACTAAACTAGTGCACATACATACATATATTTTGGATAGATTTTTTACCTAAATAAATACTTTATTGATAACTTTATTTTTTTATTATCTAAATAAAGTTTAATTAATTTCTCAATAGAATAGATAGAGTACAACTTCCACAAACAAAAGAAATATCAGTAAACATCAATTGTTCATAAATAAATTCCCAATTAATGTTACTGATGTTATATAAATATGAGAACAGATTTTATAATAAAGTTCAATAATAATATTAATGCACACAATAATAAGTGACGTAAGACAAGGTATTATAGTGATTGAATTTCAATGAAACTTCTGGCTGAGGAGTATGCATCGTTCTCGTCAGGTCACGTCAATAATAATGGCATGTTTAATTTTTATTATTGAGGCTCTTCGTTATATCCACTGGCGATTCCACTTCTTCCCTTTTGAGCTTTCTCAACAGGAGTCTCACCAAGCTTTTGTTCGAGGCCTTTCCACGATCTGTTCACAAGGGCACCACCAATATCTATCTCTGCAACAGCCCAATCTTCTCGTTTCAACAAATCTCCACAAGAACTTTCGCTGTTCACAATCAACCCTTTTAATTCAGTCCTATTTGCAACATTTCTAACGCTACCGGTAAGAAGGCTGACATCCGGATCTTCATTCCCGACAATTTCACAGTGATTTCTTCCTCCGGCGAGCAAATTGTTGAAATCGGTGATTAGATCTCCAGAGTACTGATCTCTGGATCGATTCAATGCCAATTCGAGTTCATACGGATATGCTATCGGCTGCAAGAAGTCTCTACACATGTAAAGATCATTCTCTGGACACGATATTAACACAAACACGTCGATTTCATACACATTTGATAATTTGGCCAAGTTTGGTTTTCCGAGAGTCAAAACGTAACTTTTTTTATCGCTCGCTTTGATTACATCTTTCAGTCTTCGTATGATGGAAGTGAAATTGGTTACAGACAGTGTACAAACTAGTATTCCTATATTTTCAGCATCTTTGCATTTTTCTATGACATATCTTCTTCGTTTCAACCAAGTCTTCTGTGAATAGTTTTTCAAAATGTATTCATTAATATCTAAAATGAATAAACTAGGTGTTTTTAGAGTAACAGCCAGATTAAATATTGTTTGATCGTCGTATCCTATATAAACAACTCTGCAATCATTTAAAACTGATAAATCTTTGATTTCTCTATTACAATCGATGATTTCTCTGCCGGATATGCTGAATTGTGACTTTGAATCGGGTTTCAATCTAGCAATATATATGGAAGAATAATTTTTGAACGCTTCTTGCAATTCACAACTGACATGTTCGAAAGATGTATGATAGAATATAACGGACGGTTTATTTGAATCTTGAGAGATTATCAAATCGACAACTTTTTCTACGCAAAGTTGTGATTTCGGATGAACAAAGTACACTGCAGAAGTGCACGGAGATAAACATGAATGTCCATAATGAATGATAGCATCAGCTCCTACGTGATGGGCCGATATCTCGTCGATGCAGCAGTTTGAGTATGTAGTGTCCACGGATATGTAAATTTGTTTTTCGGTCAGCTCCGTGAGCCTCTCGCAGACGGCGTGACTGTCTCGCAGCAGATCATCAGGAAATTGTAATGCTATTTTATTGTATTCATTGGTTTTGATCCATTCTGAGGTTTTTATAGTTTCGTAATTTGAATCAATGTATTTTTTAGATGACAATATGTCTTCCATTATCAGCCTGAAAGATGTAAAGATATAATTTAAGGATGTGTTTTGGAATGAATATTGTTCGCTCATATCAAGTGAGTTTTGTCTCAAAAATGTGACTGTTAATTCAATGAAATGCTAGTGAAATTATGATTTCACTGATTGTGAGATATTCAGATATTATGTCAGAAGATATTTAAATGAGAAAAAAACTCACAAATTAATGAGAATGTGTCATTTAAAGTATTTTCAAATTAGAAATGAACAATGAATATTTTGACACGTGAAAAAACTGTCAAATGGTGCACAATATCTCTAGGTTTTAACAGCATAGTATGTGAGCATAAATATAACAATTAAAAATTTTCAAGAAGATTAAAGGTGGAAACAAACAAACGGGTCTGAGAAAGTCTGAGACGTCATAAAAGAAAGAGATGAACAACCATTCAATTTTTTGTGTGTGAATGCAAGAACGTTATCGCGTTATCTTTTTTGCCGCATTAAAAAAAGTAATTTCATATTTCAACATATGGCCAGCGCACATCTGTGAGACGTGCTGAGACGCCGTTAGAAAGAGACGAACTACCATTCAATTGTTTGTGTGTGAATGCGACAGATTGATGCGCCCCCTCTCTTTGGCTCTCTCACTTGCACGCTAAAAAAATAATATGGTGTTCTCTTTCGACGTCTCAGACAAATGTACCCCAGTCATTACATTACGCGACGGGACGGCGTTTTTCAATGAATGTGTAGAGCTACTTTTATATTTTCATCAATCGAGTGAAATACTGACAACCAACTTAACGCTCAACTGACGATCAGTATACAAATGTTGAACATGTGAGAGAGGTTATGTTTGTCCTTTAAAACTCTAATTTGTTGTATTAATCGTTTTATTATCGAAAAGATCAACGAACCTTATGGTTTAAACATTTTAATAGTGATAAATTTCATATAAAATGCCCATTGTGATAGTTCTGGATGTTTCCCTGTCCATGTCGCGACCTGTGCCGACTTTCCAATCCCAATCTCAGACCCAATCCCAATCTCAGCCTCATGAAAATGGAAGATCTTCTACAAGAATATCTCTTGCAGTCAGCGGCATCAATGCACTCCTGGATCACCTTTCTGTCAACTCTCGTCTGGAGTTTGTAGCTCTCATGGTCTTTTCTTCACTCTACGAAGGTTTCTAGAATTCAATTTTAAGTACCCGATTGTTATTTCACCGCCAAGATACTCGATGTTACGTAATCTAATCAGTTGAGTGTCATGTCAATAGATTAAACATCAATTCCCTTTATTTTTTTGAGAACTTATGCCATATCAGTGTGATTATGCGTACTGTTGAACTTAACGTCATCTCTTGAAGAAAATAAAAAGTTCAGAATTAATTTATGCAAACATTTTCCAATGATTTTAGGTTCATTAGCTTATTTTCGATCTATTGAACAAATCTAAATATTTTTACAGTGGATTTTGATACAATTTATTTTAGTTTTACATATAATTATTTAGTTAATATTTATTAATATATCAACATTCTTTTAAATTGATATAAATGTAATTCCACAAAAAAGTGCATTTATCTTCAATATCATTTAAAATAGAGCGTATTTTACAATATTTGAAAGATTGAATAAAATGAATTACAAATAATAAGAAAATCCGAAGATATTAAAAGAAAAAATCTATGTTCGCTATTTGGGTGTGGTTCTCCGGGTGATAATACCGCAATTTCATGAAGAATCTCTTTAACCAAGAAAAAACTGTTCTTGTTTCAGTTGTGTGTTCATTCACGCGCGACTATGAAGTCATCAAACAGAAGCTGCGGAAGCTTGAAGACTTTGATAGGACTTGTTTGGATGGAGCTATTTTGGGAGCATGTCATTTGGTGTTGGCAGAATGGGGACATCAAACTCATGCACACATCATTCTGGTAAATCAATTTTGGTTTAGGGATTTTGAAGATATACCTTTAATTTTGAGTTTGAGGCTTTATGTGAAAAACTTTTTCTGTAAATGCTTGTACATATTTGCAAAGGTTTAATTTATGTATGAATACGTAACTATCTATTTCATGATTAGATGTTAATTGGAATAAAAATTTAAATCAAAATTCATTGAAATATTCATTTTGCAAACATTTGTTTATCAGCAATTTCAGATGTGAATATAAACAATTGCTTTTAACAGATTACAGATGGATGCATTGGAGCTACTCCTCCAGTCACTGCACTTCCACCACCAGCTTTCCCGTGCACTCTTCACATAGTGTGCATAGCATCTCCAAATGAACCTTCCATTTCGCGATGTAATGCTTAAAATGAATTTCCAATACTAATTCATGTAAAATACTGATCGAATATTTAATTTCAGCCTCACCAATATATCGGAAACTGATCGAGAGCGTGAGCGGAGTCGATGGAGCTCCTCTAGGATCATTATATATGACTGAACAAATCTTGAACGCCTCCTCG
Organism: Cheumatopsyche charites; assembly: GCA_024721215.1. Classification (NCBI taxonomy): domain Eukaryota; kingdom Metazoa; phylum Arthropoda; class Insecta; order Trichoptera; family Hydropsychidae; genus Cheumatopsyche; species Cheumatopsyche charites. Next base: position 16,686 of record JACZEN010000023.1, read on the forward strand.
GTTATATAAGTTATTTTACAAATATAGTGTGAGTTGGATATTATTTTATGTTGCAATTTTTCATGTTTAGGTTAACACAATGTTCCGTCGGCTTTGCAATGAACATCTAGCAGCGTGGCGCGGAGTAATACGATGTGGAGCACTCGAGTCTCGAATAACATTGGCTCCGGCTCCACTTCCTCACATGTATGTGACTGATTTTGAATCAGTGAGATTGACAATGTCTACTACTTTAGAAATATCTGGATTTATTGCCATGCAAGATATTGGTATACATTTCATTATTTTAATAATTTGCTCAACCAATTAATGATTTATTGAGTTTTGCATCACATATTAATTATTAAGTTCTGTATATTAATTAATCATTGAAAATATTTATTTCATATTTTAAGGTTCTCCAATGGCTTTGAGTCGACACATAGTTCTTCCGATTGCACCAGCTACTCCTCTTCTAGCTCCAAAAACACCAACTCCTAACTCTAAGGTATAGTTAATTTCACAATAGTAGTATTTATCGTATCTCTGCAGTATTATACAGTTATTGATCATCATTTTGCTTTTCAGGGAGAAACTTCTGAAGCACCAAATACTCCCGAAGAAGATCCAAGTGATACAAGTAAAATGCCAAACTTTTGTGTTCTACTCCATGGATCACTTAAGGTTATTTAAACTTAAACTCATAAAATACTTGTATTTAAGATTATTTTATTTATTTTTATTAATACTTAAGTTAATTTTGCAAGTAGATAATTTCATTGTGATTATTATGTTTTGAAATTGACTCTCATAGTGTTTCCATTTTTATTATTGTTATAGGTCGAAAATATGGCTGGTCTCGTGCAACTCGGCGATGATTGGTATGGATTCGTTCATTCATGGGCAGACTCTAAAAAGAAATCAAATCTGATGCTGAGTGTTCTGCCTCCAGGAGACGATGCAGTGCCTTGGTTAGGTCTTCTATCACAACTCGGATCCATTGACGAATCAGGTTAAGACTCGAAAAGTTTCATAATTGCTTGATGTAATATTTTCAAAAACAATATTTTTGAGCTTTTGCTGAAAAACAAATTGTTTCAGGAGAAAATTTCCCTGTGCGAGTGAGTGAAAGAAGAAGTTATTCTAGTTCAAGTGGAGGCACAGGAGCTGGAGCCGTTTGGGTTCATCCTGCTGGCCTTCAGACAGATATACATAAATTGTTAAGACATGCGCGGAAATTACCTGACAAAACGCATCATTTCTTCAAAGTACGTCAAAATATAAACCATTTAAAATATAATAGATTTAGTTTTTAGTCTGTAAGAATGGTTTTAGTAATGAATTTTGTTGCATCTTTTCAGGAAGTCAACCGAGTTCGACGAGCAGCATTGGCATTGGGTTGGGTGGAGGCTCTCGAAGCTGCTGCAAGTGTGCTAGAACGGGAAGCTGCGGTTTTACCAGCTGCAGCCACTCCTCCGTTGAGCATGGGTATTCGTCATCTGCGCAACACTACTGATCCGAAAATCCAATTGCCTTTAAGTTAGTTATATCGTAAAATATAGATTAAGTGTGTAAATTAGTATTTAATTATTTTAATATAAATTTGTATGAGGAAATAAAAGTTGTTTTATTTATACATTCAGTGCGGGGCGTAGCGAATTTGGTTTTGATACATGACGCGGGCTATAAAATAGATATTCATATAAAAAACAGTAGTTAGCAAAAAATGGCATAACTTTCGAAATATATAAGATAATTTAATAGTTTTTTTAGTGTATAACTCTCCATATACAGGAGCAGCAGTGTAATTGTCAAAGACTTCGAATAATCACTTTAAATTACGTGTAATTTAACAAAAATTACAAAAAAGAACAATATATCAAAAAAAAAAGTTTTAATTTAAAATTTAAAATGCCCAATAATTCACTACACTCATCGAATCCAGGAGTAACAACACAATTGTTACAAACTTCATATAATCACTTAGAATTACATATGTGCACTTAATGACAAAAAACAGTTCCGGCCGCTGATATGCGCCTTTGATGTTCGGTATAGTCTTTAAATTTGCGATGAAATTTTTTATGGTTCATAAATTTAAAGAGCTAGGCAACTGATCATTAGGCATTAGGTGTATAAAATTACGAAATATGTCTCCCACTGATGGTTAGTGGAATCAAAAAAATTCTAGCGTATTCTAAATGCCCGAATGTGTATCTTATTTTTCACACCAATTTTAACCAAAACATAAAATGACATGTCAAATTTGAAACTAAATACTTATATGGTTGAATACATGAGATAATAAAATTGCAATTTTACGAGTGCCAAGAGAAAAAATCCTATGAAAAGGTCTACGTCCATTCGTTACGCATCTGTTACGACTTCAAGCGAGCCCCGAAAATGAACCGCTGTATTTATTTTGTTCTTCGGCTAAATACTTATTTTCTTTGAATAATATCACATATCGAATTTCAAGAACCCAATGAATGGCAATCATCGGACTACGAAAACGGTAAAAATACCTGTCCCGCACTCAACCATTGGCCAGCGTAAACGGTAAAAATACCCTTCCAGCACTGAATGTGTTAACATTTACAACAATTATATTATTTCAATCTAATAATAACATCACAATAAAATAATTTGATGAAAAAAGTATTCTAATATAGTCTTTAATGGATAATGAAGAAGTTCACATTACACGAAAGAATAAGAGTGGTTTCAAATTATATGTTAACTTGTTATTCAACATACATGGTTTTAGTTTCATATTCTCTCTTTTTACTTCAAATTTAGTTAAAAGTTTTCTATTTTGATTTTAATATGAACAATTCGAAAATTGAATTAAACTGTATTAGGAGAATCACATGCATACATGGTTTTGAAACATTCAACTTGAAACGAAAAACCTATACATTTTAGTATACTATGTAAAACAAAAATATAAATAAAAATAGAATAAATTCTCAAAATCAAGACGATTCCATTCTGTTTTGCAATTTCCTGATAATAGTTTCCTGATCACAGGGTTCCCAAAGCACGCGACCTTTTTCATCTTCCTCGATTTGTTTCAGAATCTTGTGGAGATTTGAAATTCTACTCTTTAAACCCTCGAACTCGAAGTCATCAGATTTGGGAATACTCAACTGTTTGCCGAAACATTCTAGGTCATCGGAGTTCAGCATGAAATCAGAAGGAGGTTCTATTTTACGTTTCATTTCTCTTTCTAACAGGATTGCTTCTATATTTGCAATGTTCTTGTTGGCTTTTTTAATGTGTTCTGTACAGAGTATTCTTCTTTGAACAACTAAATCCATCATTTGCCAACATTTTTCTTCGACCGGAACGGGTTCTGATGCATGGGTCTCTTCTAAAATTTATCCAATTCGATTCTAATAAATTATTTATCGAAATTTAGATCGACTGTGTCGATCAAAATTTTAGATTTCTGAAACTTTTACCTTCGTTAGTAGACATAACCTATAAATCCAACTGTCAACTGTTAACGTTAAAGATTTTGAAAAGTGCCAGTTTTATTGAGCATGGTCTTCACGTGCATGATAGTTTTTGTAAAGCTAGTATGATTGTAGTTAGGGAAGGTTGAGGAGCTTGACCCCCTCCTTATTCCAGAAATACAAAAAGCAATACATTATTTTTTATTTTTAGCAATTGATAAAAAAAAACGAGTGAGTTTTCATTTCGATTTAGCGATCTTATCTTGAAGTTATAAAAAGTTTAGAAGTGTCGTTAAAATCCATTTTCAATGTAGATTCATAAAGGAGGAGACATACCGGCTGAGAAGTAATAAAAGAAAGAAAGAGAAGCAACCCATTCAATTTTTTGGGAGCGAATGCAACGGCATTACGCGCCCCCCCTCCTCCCCCCTCTCTAACTCAGTACAAATTTAAGGCCAAAACACACCTGCGTAAGACGCGTTTTGGCGTGGCATAAGCAATGCTGAGCAGTGCTCAGGCGGCAAAAACTCCATAAGAAAAAAAACGCGTAAGCACTGCTCAGCAGTTCTCAGGAGGGATGAGGCGTGTGGGCGTGTCACTTGTTTTTTGAAGTGGGCGGGGCTTGGGATTGTTGGTAAACGCCTATCACATTTGACGTTTCATATCACATAACCTCCTTCGACACGTATTTCGTATAAGCGAACGTCTTTTATCGTTGTCTTTCGTTAAAATCGACATGTTGTCGATATTATTTTTATAATTTGCGCCTTTCGAACAACCTTCTTCAACCCACACTTGTGTCACAGTGGAGTATGACAGAGCAGCTCAGATTGTCAATACGAGGAAGATGTCCCCGAAGATACGAATGATAATGGACATTTTACGAGCGAACGGAATATTTTTTTAATTTAACACAAGCGCTGGCCGGGCATGGCTGCTGTAAGATCTACCTGCATCGATTTAGAATCATCAATAGTCTCATGTCCTTGCGATGGGTTTGCTTTTCAGGATGTCCCGCATTTGATGTTCGAATGCAAATTGTTAGAGCATTAGGTGATATCTTTTTTTTTCAAGTATGTTAGACTTAATTATAGTTATTTTTATGTTATATTAGTATTCAAAATAGCAAAATAATCTAATCTCAAACTTGCACAAAGGAAGCCGGTTATCAAAGTTTATTATAAATGAAAAAAAGTGGACTTCGTCTGGAATGTTATTGCTAATAAAGTATATACTGAGATAGATAGAGAAGATCTCACTATCTTTACCGACGGCAGCAAGTCTGACTCGGGAGTGGGAGCGGCGTTCGTGGCATACTTCCGCAATGCGGAGGTGCGACATCGTAAATTCCTCTTAGACAGATACTGTTCAGTTTTTCAGTCGGAGCTGCTTGCCATTGTGGAGGTTCTGCGGTGGGCATCGAAGATAGTGTCCGCGGCATGGAGGAGAATCCACGTCATCACGGATAGCAGATCGGCGCTTGCGGGTATTTCGGATCTCTCCGCGGTCAATTCATTGATAGTTGAACTCAAGGAGCTGGCCGCGGTGTTGATCTCTCGAGGATGCGAACTCCGTTTCGTCTGGGTTCGGGGACACACCGGCGTGGCGGGAAATGAGCGGGCTGATCAATTGGCTCTTGAGGCGTCTCGAAAGAAGACGTCTCCGGACTATGCGAGATTCCCGCTCAGCTTCGCAAAGCGTTCGGTGAGGTCTTCCGTCTTTGAACGGTGGCAGGTGGAGTATGACCGATCGGCGCAGGGTGCCCATACGAGGAGAATGTTCCCCGAGATAAGAATGGCTGTTGACTTTTCAAGAGTGAATGGAATTTCTTTTAATTTAACGCAAGCGCTGACCGGTCATGGTTGCTTCGGACTCTACCTGCACCGCTTTAGAATCATTGATAGTCCGGTCTGTCATTGCGACGGGTCAACCTTACAGGGCGTTCGGCATTTAATGTTCGAATGCAAACTGCTTGAGAGCGAGAGAAAGGAATGCGAAGATAGTTGCAAAAGGGAAGGTATAAAATGGAGCGATTCGGACGTAAGACAGGCGATTAGCGATGGAAGATCGATGAATGTAATAGGAGCGTGCTTTGAGAAAATAGTATGGAGAGTGAAAGAATTGGCTGTTGCAGGTCCTCCGGCTGACGATTGCTCTGCTGCTGCTCTGCGACCACCGGACTCATCGTCGGATTTTGATTAATGTCTCTTTTGTTTAATTGATCTGATTTTGTGTAATAAAATTTTATTTAGTTTTATTAAATAACTTAAATAGTTTAAGGTTTGTAAATATAAATATTGAGTTAATTTTTCACTTTGTGTTATATATTAATGAATTCTCAATTTAATTAGATTTACTGTTTGTAATTATAATAATATGCTTTATCTGATTTGTTTGTTATAGTTTTAATTCAAAGTAGAATAATTTAATAGTTCATATTATGTTAGTTACTAGATGTATGGTTAGTTTTTATATTGTATTTAAATTATTTTTATGTGTGTTAATATGTATGTAAATAAAGTGGAGAAAGGAGTAATTTAATAAATAACTTTAGTTAGCTAGTTAGTACGCGATTCAAATTTTAAACTATACTTTTATTATTTTTAAATTTATTTTATCTATGTATTGTAATATTAAATTTAGTTGGGGTAAATAATCGAATTAGGAGCCTAGAACCCGGCACAGAATAAGCCGGGTAAAATAGTTAGGATAAAAAAAAAAAAAAAAAATAAAGTATATAAGTACTGTATATATTTGTCTGTATTATCAGAGAAATTTGAATAAAATTTATTAAATAAAGATGACTTTTATTTCAGTCAAATCTTAAGATATTTATTTATTTCATTTGAAAAAATAAACCAACTCTATTGTTTGTGAGTGTTATTAGTTACCTATTAATCAAATGTAAATTAAAGAAACTTGATATTTTATATACCTACTTTTATTATTAAATGTAGGTATGTACACAAACGAAACATCTGAATACACCAGATAATCACACAATACACAACAAAACTAATAGTTATATATATCTTATAATTCAGTGGTTCTTTCTTCACTATGCCACAACACCCAATTTGTAAACTCAATTTGAATAAAACATCATCATATTTTATTCATTCTCTTAAAACCACAATTACCTAGATAATAAACAAAAATGTGATATACCTTGGTATAAATGTAAATGCTTACATGAGAATTGACGCTACCTACCTAGTACCTAGTACCTACATAGGTAGGTATATTGACTTGAACAGTTGCCACATACACAGTTTGAAATGGTGAAATTGAAATTATTTTTTTTTTTTATTTCGGTTGATGCTTCATGATGAATTATGGAAACATGAAAAAAGTCTCATTCATATTATTCAATGAACATTATATAAATAATACATTTTTTCATCAGTGTTCACACATAAACTGTACATATTTGTCCGTATTTTCCAAAAAAATTGAATAAAATATATTAAATAAAGATGACTTTTATTTCAATCAAATCTTAAGATATCCATTTTAATACAAAAATCAAATGGATTTCATATAAGTTATGAAGATGAAACCATATAGGTATATAGAGAGATCAAAACAGAAACATAATATTATTTTTTTCATGAAATCTTCCTAGGTATATAAAGTAAAATTAATGTTTGTACGTCACTTTAAAATTCCTAAGCGGCTGATCCTTTTGTTGTGAAACTTCAAAATTATTGTGTGTAGATATATCTGAAAAGGTTTCTTTATATCATCACGTTTTTTTGTTTTAATTTTGGTGTTTCAAAGGATAAATTTTGGTCGGGGCAAATATTATGCACAACCAATAATACAACTTAACGATCGTACACCGAAGAAGAACGATGGAGTTCAAGCAAAATAGATAATTATTCTAATACAGTGAAATATCATAAAATTTAGTCAGGGCGAATGAGCATAGTGAACAAGAAAATGTTCTATTTAAAAAAAAAGGATGTTTTCATATCATATATTAATATTGTTTTTTAAAATTTCATTTCTATCAATGTTTTTTGACTATGTTCATTTATCCTGTTCAGTTTGATATCCCTCGATATGGACCAAGTGAACACTTTTGTATTTTCATACAACATTTACTATTATTATTATATTTGTATGAGATATCAGAACTTTTGTAACATTACTTTCTACTTTCATTTATACCTTGTTAAACATTTCTTTGAGAAAAATATTTACTCATCTCCAACTATTTACACATGTATAGTTTTTTAAAATGTACAAACCACTTTCACTATTTCAAAGAACAATATGAGTTGATTAATACCTATGTGTACCTACACCGAAATCAGAAATAATTTTGGTCAGATATGAACTAGGTAAAGAGTCATTAGAATATTGTTAAACTATTTGATATAGTTGATCTAATATACATAGGTTCTATGTACACATTATAATTTTAAAGTTACCTCCGCAATAATGAAAAAGACCTCTTTTATTTATTTTTTTTTACCTGCAAAATTGATATTTGATATTTTAGAGGTAACTCAAAAAAATATTCTGATTTCGGTGTAGGTACACATAGGTATTAATCAACTCATATTACGCTTTGAATGATTTGAGTGATTTAAGAGTAAATATATAATTTATAAAAAATAAACATACATCAGTGTTACTTGCTATCACTCCTATAATACCGATTTTTCTTCCTTGCCGCTCAATAATTATACTTTTATTGTATAATCCTTGAATATCCGGTTCAAGAGTATCATTTATATTACTCACCACCATTGGTGCATTTAATGCTTTTAAATATGGCACAACACCAGCAATACCGTGATCAAACTCGTGATTACCCAATGCCT
>JACZEN010000024.1:0-22530 GCA_024721215.1 Cheumatopsyche charites
AATGAAGAAAAATAAATATTAATCGAAAGTGTTTTTGAGTATTTGGCGCTAGCATGTCGCGTACGCATGTGAATGTATTGGGCAAGGCGTGCGCTGTTTACCGCCGCACGACACCTTGCACGCACAATTGCATACAAGTGCGCCGCCGTGCACGCGTCGCGTCGCACTTGCTAATCACTTCGCACTATTACGGCCAAAGGTGAGCTGTCAAAACGCAGCACATTCGTCTACTTGATCTCGAATTCATTGGACATTGCTTTTGTGTTACATCGTTTCTTATAAACAGGTCACTTATTTTCTTTTATTTTGGCGTCATTATGGTTTATTATATTATCTATGATTAATATTTTATTCATAGATTTGATTTTACTGCAATAATGAGTAATAGTGTTCAAGATATTTTGAACAATCCATTTACAAAGAGAGGTTATGATATTAAAATAAATATAATTAAAATTGGTAAACCACGACCGCCTCTTCCAAATTTATGTAGTAGACACAAAGATAAAAAAAGTGAATATACAAGACATTTTTCATTATCAAAATATGAAAAAGTTGAGTGGTTGACAGGCTGTGAAATAAAATCCAAACTTTTTTGTTGGCCATGCCTATTATTCTCCAAAGAGAGCAGCGTGTGGAATAAAAGTGGATTTTCTGACCTTAATCATTTAGATGCGGCACTGAAAAAACACGAAGGATCACAATCACACGTTCAATCATTTTTTTCCTTAAAAATGTTTGGCAAACAACGAATAGAATTATTGATTGACGATCAACATAAAGCTGGTATTAGTCGACACAATGAACTAGTAAATAAAAATAGACTAGTATTGAAGCGAATTATTGATGCCATTATATATCTTGGAAAACAAGAACAACCTTTCCGAGGTCACGATGAATCCTGTAACTCGGTCAACAAAGGAAATTACATTGAATTTTTAAATGCACTTCGTGAATACGATTCTGTTTTGGATACTCATTTAAATACTGCAACGGTGTTTCGTGGTACTTCTCCATCTATACAAAATGACTTAATTGAAGCGATTGGTGATGTAATTAAAGATCATATTAAGAACGAAGTTAATTCCACGAATTTTGTTGCTATAATTCTTGATGAAACTTCAGATGTAACGACGAAATCACAGCTCTCAACAGTTTTACGTTATGTTCATGAAGGTGAAGTTCACGAGCGATTCGTTGGCTTTATAGATGCTAGCTCCGATAAAACAGCTGATGGTTTATTTTGCCACGTTGTAAATATAGTTGAAGAATTTCAAATTGAAAAAAAAATAGTTGGACAGACTTATGATGGAGCAAGTGTAATGAGTGGGCACATCAATGGTTTGCAATCGAAAGTACTCGAAGCTTACCCTTTGGCCATTTTTACACATTGTTATGCTCATGTATTAAATTTAACATTACAACAGGGTCTTTCGAATATAAAAGAGTGCACTTCATTTTTTCAAACTTTAAATGGATTATCTGCATTTTTTTCAAAATCTTCGAAACGAATACTTGCTTTAGAAGAGTTTGTAGCTAGAAGACTACCTTCAGTAGCAGCTACAAGATGGAATTACACATCTCGTTTAAGTAATACTGTACAGGATAACAGATGTGAATTCATAGCCTTTTTTAAAAATGTATTAAATAATTGTGAATCATGGGATTCTAATACCGTAATAAAATCACGAGGGTTTTTAGCTTTTTTGGAAGATTTACAAACAAGGAAACTTTTACATATATTTTCAAAAATTTTCGGAATTACCGATGTATTGTATAATATTCTGCAAACCAAATCAATGGATATAATATATTGTTGTAAAAAAATTACTGATATTTTACAACTACTCAGAAATGAGCAAGATAATAATGGCGAAAATTTATGGAATTCCTATATATCTGAAAAAAATGATGAACATGACAGCATTCCGCTAAGTAATGATTCAGAATTTGAAGAAAAAATAGAATTTAGTCAATTATTTAATAAAATAGTTGTTAACATATGTAATCAAATCGAATGCCGATTTTCTGCAATGTCAAAATTAGAATACTTTCACCTCCTTTCGAATGAAAAATATGCACAATTTAAAGAAAATTTTCCGAATAGTTTAATTGTAAATCTTAAAAAAAATTATGGAACATTGTTTGATTATTCACGTTTAAAAAATGAGCTTACTGTTATTTATTCATGCTCAGAATTTTCAGAAAAACCTGTTCATGAATTAATAAATTTCATGAAAAAAAAAAATCTTGATTCAGGTTTTCAAGAAGTGTTTAAATTAGGTACTTTAATATTAACTATCCCATGGACTACTGCTTCAGCAGAACGGTCGTTTTCTGCTCTTAAAAGAATAAAAACTAGTAATAGAAGTACGCAAGGTCAAGAAAGACTATGTGGTTTGAGCCTAATTTCAATTGAAAAACGAATTCTTATCGAGCTAAAGCAGAAGGGCACATTTTACGACAGCGTTATTGAAAAATTTATGTCTCAAAAGCGAAGAATTGAATTAATGTATAAATAATAATAAAATTAATTGAAAAAAAAAAAACATTTTTTTTACTTTTTCCATATATAGCACACCCAATATCAACACTCACCCTACGCCACTGATCCTATGTACACCTGCGGACAAAAAAACCCGAAACTCTTCGGCACTGCCTTTAAACTCATTTTTCTCCACGAAATATTAACCGATGCGTTTCTTTTTTTTTTCCTGTCGAAAGAGAATTTTATTTAGAACATGTGTGACCAATACAGTCCTTTTACAAAACTTGTGTTAGTTTTGCATCGTCTGCCATCGCGAAAACATCTCTTAATATGGCACGTCCAAAGCAAATGTCCGAAGTGACAAAAGGGAAAATTACCCTTCTCCGGGAGCAAGGGTGGACCTTAAAAGCGATATCGGGCAAATTACAGGTGCCTGTATCGACTATAAGTGAATTTTTAAAAAGATTTCGAGAAAGTGGCTCATTAGAGCGAAAAAAAGGAAGTGGTAGAAGAAGGAAAACGAACGTACGAGATGACCGCCAAATAAAACGGATTATTGAAAAGAATCGTTTCCAAACTTCTTCAGAGATTCAACAAATTTTGGAAGAAAGTGAAGGAGTACAAATATCGTCGAGAACGGTTCGCAGGAGGCTTTTGGAGCAAGGTTTTCTCTCGCGGCGCTCGGCGAAAAAACCGTTGTTGACCACTAGTATGAAGATAAAACGAAAACAATGGGCAAGAAATCATGCAACTTGGAGTCAGGACGACTGGAAGCGGATAATTTATTCCGACGAATCCAAATTTAATTTGTACGACAAGGATGGAGTGAGAAATGTAAGAAGAAGGTCGGGAGAAAAATATCGACAAGATTGTATTGCTCCGACTCTGAAGTTCTCGCCCTCTGTCATGGTTTGGGGATGCATGACTGCCTATGGATTGGGTCCATTAATCTTCATAGATGGCTCAGTGAATGCACAAAAATATAAAATCATTATTGAAGAGAATGTATTGCCAACAATAGAAGACCTTACCCAACACTTTGCTGATCCGATATTTCAAGATGACTCTGCGCCCTGTCATCGCGCCAAATCGGTTAGAAAAAAATTAACTTTTCTTTTAAACTGTTACAAAACGATTTTAAATATGATATTTTCATTACAGATCACAAAATACAAAGAAGAGGTTGGAATTTCATCCTTAGATTGGCCGGGAAACAGTCCCGACCTCAATCCGATCGAGCATTTGTGGTCGATTATTAAACAGAAATTGTTGAAAAAAAAGGCTGAAAACATAATTCAATTGAAAAAACATATAGAGAACATCTGGCAGAATGAAATAACCCAAGAAATAATTACTAATTTGTACAATAGCATGCATGGGAGAATTTCGGAAGTTTTAAAAAATCATGGTGGGAATACTAGATATTAAATACATTATTTCAATTCATTTAATCGTTTTATTTATCACATCCTACGAAAGAAATGTCATAGAATTCAGAAAAGATCAAAGAATCACCGAAATTTCACACGCATTGAAGAAATCAATAATGAACGAACACATCGTAACAGTCACTATGCTGTAATTCGATACTTTCGTCGTTTTTTTTTTTTTGACCTAAACGTCTGTAACATGTTGGTATTTTTTTATGTAGCGATCATATTGAGTCGTCACACTTCGTAAATTTGTATGACACATAAATCTTCATGGTGAATTAGAGTTTCTACTGAGCTAAATCGTCACATGTGGAGCGCGTTCGGGTTTTTTTGTCCACAGGTGTATATAGGTATATATTAGGGGTACCGGAAAGTAATCCATTTTTTTGCATGCCTTGTTTATGTTCAGTCTGTCTGCGGACACCGTGAAGTGAACATCGTCGTAAGTTTTTTTTTTTATAGTACTGCTTCTCAGCTTTCTTTTGATGCCCCATAAATATTTTTTAGAGTTAGTACTAAAATGAACAAACCCGAAGCAACAGAGCAACATATACGGCACTGCATGCTCCTTTTTTTCGATGAAGGCTGGAATGCGACAAAGACGACCAAAAAACTCACAGAACTTTATGGAGCAAAACTAACAACCAACAGATGTCAGTTTTGGTTCCGGCGATTTAAATCGGGCGATAGAAGCTTGAAGGATGAACCGAGATCGGGAAGACCTTCGAAATTCGACGACGACATACTGAAGGTCATGGTGGAATCCGATCCACGTCTAAGTATCGAAGAATTATCACTAAAACTCAATATTCCATGGTCCACAGTTCAAGAACATTTAAAAAAAATCGGTAAAGTTCACAAAATGGGTGTTTGGATCCCTCACGCGCTGTCCGAAGACAACAAAAATGCACGCATAGACGCGTGCAATTCGTTTTTGAGTAGACATAATACCGATCCATTTTTGAGTCGAATTGTTACTAGCGACGAAAAATGGATCGTCTATGACAATGTGAAGAAAAAAAAACAATGGCTTTCAAAGAATACTGTACCTGTTCCAACCCCGAAACCCGGTCTCACCCTCCGCAAGGTTCTATTGTGTGTTTGGTGGGATGTTCGTGGAATTATTCACTACGAACTCTTAAAACCGGGCAATACTGTTACTGCTTCAGTTTATTGTGAACAATTAGAAAGGATGAATGAAAAATTGAAAGTAAAACGTCCTTATTTGGCCAATCGAAAGGGAGTGATCCTTCTTCATGATAACGCACGCCCACACAAGGCAGCGATGACCCGAGAAAAAATTTCCGAATTGAATTTCGAAGTGTTAAACCATCCTCCGTATTCACCAGATCTCGCACCATCTGATTTTTATTTATTTCGATCAATGGAACATTCGTTAAGCGAAAAAAAATTCAATAACTTAAAAGATGTTGAAAATTTTTTAAATTCATATTTTTCTTCTAAGACATCGAACTTCTTCAAAAAGGGGATTGAAAAGCTGCCAAAAAGATGGCAAACAGTCCTTGATAAAAATGGTGACTATATTTTGTAAATAAGATATGTCTGTAAATAAATTTTTATAAATTTTTGTTGTGTTTGTAAATAATGGATTACTTTCCGGTACCCCTAATATATGTTTGTATGATTCTTTATAATTGGGTTATATAACCTGTATCAATAAATAAATAAATGATTTATGTGTTGGCGGAGATGTTGTGATGACGTTGATGATGCCATACCTAAACAAAAACCATTGTCTGTATGTGGATAATCGGTATACTAGTCCGAGATTGTTCCAAAAATTACGTTTGGCTCAAACATATTGTTGTGGAACAGTTCGAAAAAATCGGATTGGTATGCCAAAATTCACTCGTAGACTGCTTCGAGGTGAGTCGGAAATTCACCACACAAAGGACAATACAATGCTCGCGCACATGTGGAAAGACAAGCGAGATGTAACGATGCTCTCGACCATGCATTCGGGGAATATGGTCGCATCGAACAAAATCGACCGTGTGAGTGGTGAGCCGGTGATGAAACCTGAGACGGTCATCGAGTACGGTAAAAACATGGGCGCTGTCGATAGGAGCGACAGCATGATTTCCTTCGTGAAATCAATAAGAAAGACAATGTGGTGGTATAAAAAAGTTTTTTTCCACATTGTCGATCTTTGCATGCTGAATGCCTACCACGCATATCGCGAAAAAACGGGGAAGCAAGGCAGTTTGGGGAGCTTTCAGCTGGAGGTGATTCGCCAGCTGATTTTGAATCACTCCAAGCATACACCCAAATTACGCAATCTCAAGCGAACACGTGACGATATTCCTTTCCGTATGAGCGGACAGAATGGACATTTCATGACAGAGTGTCATAACATTTTCAAAACGAAAAGAAGATTGTGCGTCGTCTGTCTTGCGGCAAAGAAGCGGAAAAAATCGTCATTGGCGTGCGAAACTTGCAAAGTGGCCCTATGTCCAACTAAGCGTTTCAAAAACTACCACAAAAAACTTAATTTTTAATTTTATTGTGTAGTGTATATTGTGTAACAAAAGCAAATTTATTAATTAAGTGTAGATAACTAAACTCGTATTCATATTTTCAGCTGAATCATTGCAGAAAAGGTGGAAAAGTATTAGAGGTTGTTACACACGAGAACTTAATCGACAAAAATCTGTGAAGTCCGGATCTGGCTGTGGATCACGTAAAAGTGAATACATTTATTTCAATCAACTCCAATTTTTACGAAAGGCTGTTGCTATAAGAGAACCAGATCCGGCTGCGGTCACTGCAGATCCTGCTACATCTCCTGACAATGAATCGCAAACAAGACAAGTAAACGGTCGAAGAAGACAGAAAACAAAAGAAAATACCGAAGAAGATAAATTCATCTCTATTCTCAGTAAATCTATTGAGAATAGAGAAGCAAATGACGTCATCAATCAAGATGAAGATAGGTTATTTCTCTTGTCATTAGTTGAAACATTAAAAAAAGTCCCTCCACACAAAAAAATGGCAACCAAAATTAAAATTATGTCTGTTCTCGATGAAGAAACCAACATTTTTCCTATTGAGCATACACGTCACAATCACCAGTCACAACCACCAAATCTGCCAACTCGAAGCTACTATGACCACGAGTATTCCACTGTTCAGCCTTCGACTTCAAGTAATGAACTACCTTCTCGCAGCTACAGCCCAGGATATTCCAATCGTGGAGGAAGTGTAAATGAAATCCCACCAGACTATGCTGAATCTCCAAATACAAACATTTCTGATGATTCATCTATTCTAGATATGTATAATTACTAGTACTTTAATAAACTGCTTCCCACAATGTCACAAATAGTTTTTCTTCTGGACCTATGGATTTTCTTAATATTGTATCTTGTTTTGTCAGTTCATTTCTACATAAGCTCAACAATTCATCAAAAGATGATACTGACATTCTCGTGTAGTTAAAAAACTTAGAAGGATATTTTCTTAAATCTTCATAGTTTTGAAAAAACACCACTTCGGCTTCGATCAGATATAAAAGGATGGATCCATAACTTCTTAGGTTTCTTCTTTTTAAACTTTTTGCGACGCACATAATAAATAAGTGCGATTTCTTCTATGCACGAAGCGTCCATTCTCGATACGAGTGAGAACTGAACTGACAGATGGTGGCCACTGACTAGCTACTCCATTTGGCGACCGAAGGTAGCCAGAAATAGCCATGGCTACGTAGCCAGCGACGTCGCCATGGCGTCCCGGTGAGGTAGAGCCCTAAGTTATTTCAAACTTTAAGTGATTTTTTTTTGACTACATATTGAATATTTGTGCCAACCCTTGTGAATACAAGTGTTTTTTTTTCGTGAATTTTTTTTGATGGATCGATTGCGACTCATCAATTATGTAAGTTAAAAATATCAAAATAATTTAATATTTAGTTTAAGTATTTTTTTTTTAATTATTGAAAATACGCGGCGATGGAGCGCGCGGTTTTTACTAATGCGCGGCGACTAATTGTAAGTGGTTAACGCAGATAAATAAAACCGACATTCATTTGTCAATGGTGAACAAAGCATATATAAATGCAAAAACTTAGATTGCCATGACACTATCGGGTTTTTTGAGGCATATTATCACAAGAAAGAAAAAAATTACCTGGATAATTTTATATTAAAACATTGCGCTGTAACTAAAATCGCAAGGAGACGTCCTACGACTGGGACAAGATCGCAAAAAAATATGAATATAATATACTTCATCAAGAGTAAAAACTGTAAAAGAAACGGAATTAGAAGCCCAAAAGAAGTTGGAAATTCAGGAGAGATTTCAAAATGAAACCGGTTTGCTTATTGACATGCCGAAGGCCATCTTTGGTAACACCAATGATGGCAACACAAGCCGGAGGTTTTTTAAAAAACCCCGAATTGGCTTCAGACATCACCGGCATTAACTTTGAACTGATTTACAGATTCAATGTTATTTTAGAAACTATTTCTAGTGGCCATAAAATTGATGCTGAAACATATGACAAGTATGCGTACGACACAGCAAAATTGTACGTAGAACAGTATGGTTGGTACTCAATGACGCCTACTATGCACAAGATATTGGTACATGGAAGCCAAATCATAAAAAGTTCGCTGCTTCCAATTGGACAGCTATCGGAAGAAGCTGCAGAAGCCCGTAACAAGCATTTCCGATCGTACCGACTAAACTTTGCCAGAAAGTTTTCTAGGGAAGAATGTAACTTCGATGTATATCATAGGCTTTTATTAAGTTCAGATCTCTTCATCAGTTGCTTGAGACAAATAAGAAAACTTTTATTACCTGACAATGAAAATTTTTGAAATGGCATTCCAATTGGAATCTAATTAAAATCCAATTGGAACCAACAATCCAGTTGGAATCCACTTCCCACCTTGCCCTGCAGGTGGGAAGTCTCCGGAGACTGAATTGCAGGCGAAAATTAATGAGCTTGTGCTGTACACCAAGCAGCACAACAATGTACACGTCCCGCTTAAAAGCGGGATCTGCCAAGTCTCTCATTTTGTAGTCAAGATGAACGACGAGACGAGGTCGTTACAGAAACTTCTTTCGGAGCTTGAGAGCTCCGCAGCACTAAACGCTGGTGGCCGGGAGCCTGCGACGCGAAGTCCCGTGCCTCACAAGTCTGCGAGGCCTTTACGAGGCGGTAGCTATGCTTCCGTCATCAAGACTTTGCAGGCCTCAATTAATATCGAGGAGTATGGGTGCCGAATCTCAGGCATCCATACGACCTGTGGAGGAGAGTTGCTCCTCAAAGTTCAGAAGGGCAGCGCCACTAGCGCTTTCGCCGATAAGGTGAAATAAGTGCTGGGATCTTCGGCGCAGGTGCGACAGCTGGTGCCCCGCATTAAGCTGGAAATAAGAGGCCTCGACCAGAGCTTAAATACCATTAGGGGAAAAACCCTGATATGCCGAGAGTCTTTCAGAGCCCAGATAAGAGTTCTTATACTTTGTCTTCAAATAATAATTGTAAGGATTGGTACTCAAGATGGGAGATGAGATCTGAATTTGAAATGAATGGCGACGACACGGCCAACACAGGTCCCCGCGGCTGGTGACATCGAAGTCATCAGCCTGAGGTCGGCGTACGCGGGTACGCTACGAGCCATCGTCAAGATGCCGACGGAAGCGGCATCTGGGCTCTTACAGGGAGGAAAACTTCGTGTCGGGTGGGTGCACTGCCGAATTAGGCAGTGCATTGAGGTAACCAGGTGTTACCGTTGCCACGGCTACGGCCATACGGCGGGAAAATGCAAAGTGCCAGACCCGACGGACGAGTACGCTTTTGTGTGGATTATCGGAAGTTAAATGAGATCACGACTGCTGACAATTGTCCACTTCCGTGCCTAGATGACCTGTTGCACGCGACTTCTTGAATGGCATGTAATTACGACAATGGACTTTCGCGCCGGGTATTGGCAGCTTAACGTCCGCGAAGAAGATCATTGCAAAACTGCTTTTATTACCCCTTTCGGAATTTATCAATTCAAGAGGATGCCGTTCGGACTGGAAAATGCCCCAGCCACCTTCCAACGTCTCATAGACCGACTACGAACCAGCCTCCGAAACATTACAGTGCTGGCGTATTTAGATGACGTAATTGTGCTATCGAACTCGTTCAACGACCACCTTCGGGAGCTTCAGGTGGTTTTTACTAAATTAAAAGAATTCGGATTACGAGTTAACCGGGAGAAGTGTCACTTCTGTCGCATTGAAGTCAAATTCTTGGGACACCTTCTGACTAAAGAAGGTATCAGCACAGGTCCCGTCAAAATCGCTGCAATAAGAGAATATACCATCCAAGACTTTACAATGTTATTTTTCCCCAAATTCGCCGTTTGATGAGTTCATTATGTATTTATCGATGCTCGTGAATGACATTCGCACGTCTAATCTGCCGGTTGTTGTGGCAGGGGATTTCAACGCGAAGGCTCCTGAATGGGGAAGCAGATTATAAAGCTGCTGAAGACTTCATTAAGCGATTGGATACCTTGATTAGAAAAGAAGAATATACGATGGAACAAATATTCAATATCGATGAAACCGCATTATTATGGAAAAAAATGCCTGAGAGAACCTACATTCACAAAGAAGCATAAAGTTCGAGTGCTTTTAATTCTCATGAAGACCGAATAATACTCTTATTAGGTGGAAATATTGCTGAATATAAATTAAAACCTTAAAATTTATTATAATTTATTACGTTTTCAATATAAAACCCCCGCAAAAGGCCACAGCAGCTTTCTTTTTCCTCCCAGGAATTCTGTTACCAAATGCAATTACAAAACAAAAATTTTCCAAATATCCATCTGCCAGCAAGGCTATAGATATTATAAAACATTTATAATTTAATATTAGTTTTATTATATTTGTAAAGAAACAATTATGTTTCTTCAATTTAAATTCTACCGCGTTCTATAGGTATTAGTTCCTCAATATCACACCACGAGTGGTAGCGCTGTCGGCAGTTGAAATCTGACAACTCATCAGTCAGTTAATACCGTCTTTTTCCGAAAATAAGACATCCTCCGAAAATAAGCCCTAGCACGATTTTCAGGATCTTTCGGAATATAAGCCCTACCCCGAAAATAAGCCCTAGTTAAAATTTGAACGCCAACATGTGGCGATTATTGCTAGTGCCACACTATTTATATTTTCCCATTTGCAGCACCGATTGATGCATGAATCTATGATTCACTAGATCACGTGATTGAGTTGAACGTCCTGGAGCGTCAGTCGCCGCTGGCAACTTGTCGATAGCTGACGTGCGCGAGTTATGGGTTGCATCCCATACACCCCCAATTATTGCGTATCGCCTCCCTTAAATCCCCAATTATACCAATCTCCACGGTCACACCCCATGAGCATTAAATCGTTCCGTATTCCTTAGAAGATATCCCGCTTGTTTTAATATTTTTAATCCTCACGGTTCCACTCCATAAACTCCTAGTCGTTCAGTATTCGTGAGAAGAAGTCCTGGTTTAATTTCCCAATATCTTAAAATCCTTATGGGTTTACATAAAAATTTAATGGCCCTCCGTCCGTGGGAACGATTTCTAGTTCAACGTCCCGATATTCCCGATCCATAGATTTCCTTGCTTTTCAAGGTGACCCATATGTGTCAAAGACCCATCATCCTAAGGGTGGGAGGTCTTTGTTTCTTTGTTTCCAAAATCCTATAAAACCCCAACCATCCCGTTGCCCCGGCAGTCCCGTCTTTACTTCACTCTTATCAACATATTAATTTTTTGTAAAGTTGTACGTAATAAAGTGACTTTTAAAAGTTTATACAAAGTGATTTTTTAATGTAAATAAAAATCCCTTTAACTGGCGCAGTCGATTTCGAACTAATTTCTGAAAAAAACTTCAGAAGTAAGACGCTTCAAAAATAACCGGACTCTTTGGATCGGAGATTCAGCGGAGACGTTTTCGACGGCTTATCGAAAACGAGTCCAGCGGCGCACTGAGGGCATATCAAGGCGTTGCACCTGAATTCTACTTATCCAAGATATATAAGAACTAAGACGCTCTAGCTGAAGAAATATTCAGCAGGCATCGGCGATCAACGGCGGGACTCCTTGGACAGGAGGTCAGCGGAGACGTATTTCGACGGCTTATCGGAAACGACTCCAGTGGCGCACTGAGGGCATATCAAGGCGTCACACCTGAATTCTACCATCCAAGTTATATTTTATATAAAAAATAAGTAAATAAATATATAATTGAAATAAAAAAGGCAATAAGTGAAGTGAATGAAAATAAATAAATAATAATAATAATAAAATAAATAAAAGAAGATCATCAAATCAGAAGAAAAGGAGGAATTTCGACTAGAGACCAAACATTTATTTTACGTAAGTACATTCGGAGATTGTTTTGCACGAAATTGTCCACGGCGTAATTCTTTTATTGTTTCCTACTAAATAATTTTTCTAACTAACATTTTCTCAATTATAAAAACGTTATTTCATATTTTAATGCAAGTAACTCCCCCTTACCCTAATACTAAAAATAAATTATCTCTAAAATTTTCAAAAATGAATAACGACAACGTTCTATTTCCAAACAATGTTAACTTCCCGTTCGACAATCTGAGAGTACCGGATATAATCAGAGATATACCCACCTTCGATGGAAACCCCAAAGAAGTATACGGTTTTATAAATCGAGTAGAGAATATTTTTGGAATGATGCCAGGAATTGTTAATACTCCGCATTACGTAGTAATTGTCAATGCACTTCGCTCTAAAATAATCGGTCAAGCTAGTTATAAATTAGATATAAAGGGAACCGCTATCGATTGGATAGCTATAAAAAAAGATCTTCTCGAATATTTTGGGGAAAGTCGTGATGCGACTCAACTTATTAGAGATTTGTTTGTCATTCAACAGGGTAAAGACTCTATTGACGTATTTTATGAAAAAATTCTAGAAATGTCGTCAAAACTAAATAACCATTTAATGATGAATGTCACTGATATTAATGTTAGAATTATGAAACAAAAGGAATACATGGATTCTTGTTTAACAGCCTTTTTAAAGGGCCTAAAAGGTCCCATCGCGGCCAATTTATACGCAATGCAACCCAAATCTTTGGATGATGCTCATAAAAAAGCCAAAGAACTTTTTGAGTACTACAGGTATTCTGATTCCGACCGATACAATTTTTCCAACCGCAATCGAAATCAAAATAACGGATACTATCAATATAATAATAATCAAAATAACCAAAAATTTAACTATAAAAATAACCAAGGAAATAATAATTACAATCAACGATATCCAAATCGAATCGTGAACAATTCAAACCAATCTAATAGCTATCAAAATAAAGGATATCGAAATGTTAACCAAAAGCCTTATAATTCTCAACAAAATAACTCTACCCAATATAAATTTCCTATCAATCGTAATAATTCGGTAAATACACAATTTGAACCAATGGACACTTCCAGTGGTTTCACTAATATGCTAAATAAAAATAACCCTATGTACCAAATCGACTCACGCAATAGTACAAATATAATGGATGAATCAAATTCGGATTTTCTATTAACCGCCTCGAACGACCGGTCGGTTACATAGAAATAAACACGCATGAAAATAACATGCTACCGTATATAATTTTACAAAACAAACACGGGGGTACGTTAAAATTTTTAATTGATACTGGCAGCAGCGCATCCTTCATTAACCCTAAATATGTGACAGACAATAGAATAAAAAATATAAACCCAATAGATATAACAACAGTATTTTGTAAACACACTCTAGATAAAGCAGTCACTTACGAATATATATTAGAATTAAATAATAAATATCCAGTTACATTTATCTTATTTAAATTTCATAATTTTTTTGACGGTCTTATCGGCATGGACATCATTACACAATTAAAAGCTAATATTCAATTCGAAAACAATGTAATTCAAACAGAAAATTCAGTAATACCCATTCTTTTCAAACCTAACTTCAAATCAGAAATATACAGGGTGGACCAGCGGGTTACGTCCAAAAATTTTTTTTAGATTCCTCACGTTTGGGTGCATCCGAAAATACCCCATGTATGTTCTACCATTTTTGGTCGTTTAGGAGTTATGATTTTTTTAATGCGTTTTTGCGAATTTTCTACCAAAACAACTTAAAAATATCACAACTTTCTTAATACTTTACTTTTTTCATTTATTTTTTCACTAAAATAATTGCATTGAGTTTCTTTTTCATTTTATGTATCAAATACATAACATTTTTTATGATAAGTTACCGAAAAAAATGTTCAAAGTTGAAATTTTAGGTTTGAGTTGAACGGAGCTAAATTTTCAAAAAAATCTTATCAACACAAAATGGATGTTTGAAGGGTTCAAAGTAATTTCAAAAACTTCAGCAACTCATGAACTTACTAAATAACAAAAAAAAAGTTATTCTTAATAGGCGATTTTACCAAGAAATCGGCTTCCGAACTTAGTTAGGTTAAAAAGCGCCGTACTGCAGGCATTTGGCAGTTTTATCCAAAGAGTTCGAAAGTGGTTATGAAAGTAGTCAATTCTTATAGATTTTAATGTGCTCTTTCCGAATTTCAGCTTTGCAACCTTGTATCTTTGCCGCTTTCGGCGTTATGTTGGAAAAATTGCTTCCGAAAATAGTTTTTTGTCAATATTTCTTTAACAACTCATTTCACGATAAAAATGTTTATATTCAAAATGAAAGAAGAGTAAATTTCCTACAATTTATGTAGAGATCATTTTTTCGTTAAAATCGATAATTATGACGTACGAGAGCTGCAAACTGAAAAATGCAGGGGTAGAAGCATACGCCCGCGCCCTATCGACTCGGCTCGAGGAAAAATCAACCGGGCCATAGTCCACATCGAGAATACGGTTATGTAGATTTATTAGGAACGATTAAAAAAAACATAGATTAAGTTAAACTTATTTATTAGAGAAGATTTTCAAAATGACACCCTTGAACTTCGATGCACAATCGGCAATGCATACGCAGACGCGCTTAACGGGAGAGCGCATGCGCAAATTTTTAAAATGACATGCATAATGCGCTCATTTTGCATAGCACGCTGATGAATATTTATGAAAATAACTTATGTATTTAAAATTCTTTTCGTTTATTAACCAGATTCGAAAAAACTCGCCCTTATTTATTACGTGATATTAGGAACGACAAAAAAACAAATATTGTGTTAAACTTATTTATTAGAGAAGATTCTCAAAATGACGCCCTTGAACTTCGATACACAATTGACAACGTCTTAAAAAATTATCTTTTATTCTACTGAATGCGCTTACATTTTCTCTGATTTTCGTCGCTGCTTCCTTCATTTTTTGCCTCAGTTCTTCTTCGGAGTTAGTCTCCTGGGCGTAGACTACTTCTTTGTAGTATCCCCAAACGAAGAAATCAATCGGGTTCAAATCTGGTGAACGAGCAGGCCATTCGATTGGGCCACCACGTCCAATCCATCTGCCTGGGAAAGTTTCGCTGAGGTATTCCCTCACTTGGCGTGCGTAATGACAAGGTGCACCGTCATTTTGGAAAATCATTTTTCTTCTTAGCTCCAAGTTTACGTCTTCCAACAATTCCAAAAGGTTGGTCTGCAAAAAGTTTAAATATGTGTTTCCATTCAATCTAGAAGGTAACTCGATAGGTCCGATCAGTTCTCCATTCAAAACTCCGGACCATAAATTGATACTGTATTGATGCTGGAATTTCGACGCTCTTGTAATACGGGGGTTTTGGATAGCCCAGCTGTGATAATTATGTATGTTGAATACCCCAGCCCTTTCAAAATGGGATTCGTCAGTCCATAATATTTTATTGAAAAAATCTGGGTCTTCTTGGGATTTCTGTAACATTTTTTCACAAAATAAAACTCTTTTAGTGTAATCTGAAGCTTGTAACCGCTGGACACGTTGAATGTGGTAGTCATGGTATTTTTCTGAAAAAAGATAAGGATTATTACTTTCTGCCTGGGTTAGAAAAAGTTCGTAAAATTCATCAAATGGCACAAAATGAAAATACCATTTTTCAAAATCCTTAAAACTGAGGTCCGTGGTATTCCAGTATTTCTAGTTAATGCTCTGGAACTCGTAGAAGGGTTTCTTTCGATTTCTGCAACGATGACATCTTTTCTGTTTGGATCTACTCTAGGTATTCCTTCGTGTTCATAATGACGACCAGGGAGACGTCCGGCCATCAGCGAGATATGGGTATTAATAATTACCCTATGGTCAGGGTAATGGTTCAGTATTTCTCTTCGCCGGTTCAGTTGCTGTCGATACAGTCTTGCTGCTAAACGACCGTTTCCTTTAGCAACGCCATAGAAATAGTGCATTTCTGCATACTGACTTGGCGTAAAATTACTCATCTTGCTCAGTTGGTAGGTTTACAGGCGATGCTGTTCTTTATCGTGAAGGTCCGGTGATTTTTGGAGATATTGGTTAGTGAATAAGCGCCAGTTTTTTCTAATCCGGTTAATAAATGAAACGAAATTCGATTACATGAATTCCTAGAACTTCAGTCTGTCAAAACAGCCTCTTTGAACTCGTCCTCTTTTTCATGGCCAAAACGATCTTGTTATCATCCATGTGTCGTGTTTTTTTTATTTTTATAAGTTATTTTCATAAATATTCATCAGCGTGCTATGCAAAATGAGCGCATTATGCATGTCATTTTAAAAATTTGCGCATGCGCTCTCCCGTTAAGCGCGTCTGCGTATGCATTGCCGATTGTGCATCGAAGTTCAAGGGTGTCATTTTGAAAATCTTCTCTAATAAATAAGTTTAACTTAATCTATGTTTTTTTTAATCGTTCCTAATAAATCTACATAACCGTATTCTCGATGTGGACTATGGCCCGGTTGATTTTTCCTCGAGCCGAGTCGATAGGGCGCGGGCGTATGCTTCTACCCCTGCATTTTTCAGTTTGCAGCTCTCGTACGTCATAATTATCGATTTTAACGAAAAAATGATCTCTACATAAATTGTAGGAAATTTACTCTTCTTTCATTTTGAATATAAACATTTTTATCGTGAAATGAGTTGTTAAAGAAATATTGACAAAAAACTATTTTCGGAAGCAATTTTTCCAACATAACGCCGAAAGCGGCAAAGATACAAGGTTGCAAAGCTGAAATTCGGAAAGAGCACATTAAAATCTATAAGAATTGACTACTTTCATAACCACTTTCGAACTCTTTGGATAAAACTGCCAAATGCCTGCAGTACGGCGCTTTTTAACCTAACTAAGTTCGGAAGCCGATTTCTTGGTAAAATCGCCTATTAAGAATAACTTTTTTTTTGTTATTTAGTAAGTTCATGAGTTGCTGAAGTTTTTGAAATTACTTTGAACCCTTCAAACATCCATTTTGTGTTGATAAGATTTTTTTGAAAATTTAGCTCCGTTCAACTCAAACCTAAAATTTCAACTTTGAACATTTTTTTCGGTAACTTATCATAAAAAATGTTATGTATTTGATACATAAAATGAAAAAGAAACTCAATGCAATTATTTTAGTGAAAAAATAAATGAAAAAAGTAAAGTATTAAGAAAGTTGTGATATTTTTAAGTTGTTTTGGTAGAAAATTCGCAAAAACGCATTAAAAAAATCATAACTCCTAAACGACCAAAAATGGTAGAACATACATGGGGTATTTTCGGATGCACCCAAACGTGAGGAATCTAAAAAAAATTTTTGGACGTAACCCGCTGGTCCACCCTGTATATTATACCCGCGAATAGCAGTAAAGTTTGCAAACTACAGCAGAACCTCGATTATCCGAACTTCGATTATCTGAACTTTCGATTATCCGAACTGCTCAAAATAATCAAAAATATTATGAATTTACTGATTTTTAAGAATTTCGACGAATTGCGCGAGTTATAGTGTGATAACACTATTAACGCATAATCTTAACTTTCTAAATAATGTTATTCATAAATAGATTATAATATTTGTTTGTATTCATAAATAGATTGTAATGTTTGTTTGTATTCATAAATAAGATTGTAATGTTTGTTTGTATTCATAAATAAGATTGTAATGTTTGTTTGTATTCATAAATAGATTATAATGTTTATTTGTATTTAATAGTTAATTCGAAATTGTAAATGTTTATCCACAAACACTTTTAATTAACTAAATAGTTTTCATAGATTAATTTCATTATTGTTTATTTGTTCGTCCAATGTTGACACTTTCATCGATGATAGAAAGTGACAACATTGAAAGCTATAAAGCTAATCAGTTGTGGATAGACATCGCCATTCCTTTTGTAACTTCATTACTAGTAACATTCTGTATTTTCTTTCTTGCCTAAATAAATTTTTTTATAAGTTTTCACGAAGAAGAACTTATTTGGCGCAGTCGGCAGCCCCGAGACAAAGAGGATTTTTCCAGAAGAAGCCAAGCAGTTCGAGGGAATATCGGACGCACTTCGCAACATCTCGACGGTTTATCGAGACTCGCAGCTGGAAACATCTTCGAGACCGGACAACATATATCCGGGTGGACCTTAGTCCTTTACATCGGGCGAACCTAAGCAAGAAAAAGAAAATTCTCAGCGGTTTACTGAGTACAGGATGCTGCTTGTGGCAATTTTGTGAGTACAGCAAATTGACATTTTTTCATTTACATGCCAAATCCCTTTCGACCTTACCCTTTCAATAAGAAAAAGAACCTATCTCTTAAATTTTCAAATATGACTCAACCTAATCAATTAATCACATACGAAAACTATCGCGTACCGGAAATGATTAGGGACATCCCTAATTATAGCGGAGAATCAGGATCTCCACTCGGTTTCATAACCAGGGTAGAGAGTACTTTGGCATTAATGCCAGGGGTAGAGAACAATGCCACTTACATAGCTATAATAGGTGCTATTCGATCGAAAATCGTCGGAATCGCGAATGATAAATTAGAAAATAGATGCATTCCTCTTGATTGGATTGCCATAAAAAATAGCTTACTAGATTGTTTCGGTGAAAAAAGAAGCGCAGTTCTCTTATTAAAAGAATTATATTCTATTACACAGAATAATGATAGTATAGAAACTTTTTATGAAAAAATTTTAACTATTTATAACAAACTAAATAATTATCTAACCCTCAACGTTCACGATGCTAACCTTCGAGCAGTGAGAATGGAGGAGTATAAGATTGCAAGTGTGGAAGCATTTTTAATGGGTTTGAAAGGGCATAGCAAAGAAACTCTTTTTGCTATGAATCCAACTTCCTTGGATGACGCATATAAAAAATCACAACAAATATCGAACTTATATCCTAAAAGGTATTCACAAGAGGAAAATAACTTCAGAAATAATAATAGAAACTCTAATAGATTTTTTAACGACAATTCGAATCGGAATTATAATCGTAATTTTAATAATTTTCCTAATAATAATCGCAATTTTAATAACTACAACTCGAATTACAATCCGAATAATGATCGTAATTTTAATAATTCTAATAATTATCCGAATAATAGTCGCGGTTCTAACTATAGCTCCGGCTATCAATCGAATAACGATTACAGAAATAACGGTAATTTTAATAATAATCAATACCAAAACAAACGCCCAAATTCAAATTTTAATGGAAGCTCTCAAAGTAATCAATATTCTAATAACGGACGTGCGAATAATCAAGGTAGACCTTCAAATAATAATTTCAATAGAAATTCTCAAAATAATCGTTCTAGTACACAATCACGTTTCACCGATGTATCAATGAATAGTAGGAATTATCAACCTATGGAGACGAATAACGTCAATATCAATAATGATACCACTAGATTCAATGATCATAATTCCCAAAACTCGTATGTAGAAGAAAATTTTCACATAGGAGCCTCAGGCAACCTATCGGATATATAGAACTAAATTCTCATGAAGGAGATACACTTCCATATATTAATATCAGAAATAATAACGGCAAAACTTTAAGATTCTTAATAGATAGTGGTAGCAGTACGTCATTCATAGACCCCAAAAACATAAATAAAGATAGAATTCAAATAATAGAACCCGTAGAAATAATGACAGTCTTTGCAAAACATAAAGTAAATGAATCAATAACGTATAATTACATTACAGAATTAAATAATGAAAAACCAATCACCTTTATCGTTTTTAAATTTCATAATTATTTCGACGGACTCATAGGGATCGATATATTAAAACAACTTAAAGCAAATGTTCAATTCGAGAATAATATTATTAAAACAACAAATACAAGCATACCAATTATGTACAAACCTAACTATCGCTCAACAGTATATAAAATTCCCCCAAATGCGGATAAAATTTGTAAATTGCCAGTAGACTTAGAAAATGGTGACGCTGTTATTCCTAGGTATAAAATAGGCGGTATCTTAATTCCAGACGGAATATATCGGGCAGAAAATTTCTTTTGTAACGTAGTAGTAGTAAATACGGAAAATATACAGCAAACCTTTTTTTTGGATCAACCGTTAAAAGTAGACAGATGTGATAAATATTTCGAATTTAATAATTTTAACATTAAAAATAATGAAAAACTAACCCGTAAAAATGACATAATAAATTTAATTAGAACGAACCATTTGAATTCAGAAGAAAAAAGTAAAATAATCGCGCTTTGCAAAAAATATGATTGCGTATTTTTTAAAGAACAACAAAACTTAACATTCACAAATGAAATTAAACACGAAATTAAAACGAGAGACGACCTGCCGGTATATACAAAAAATTATCGTTATCCGGAAATTCATAAAGACGAGGTAAAAAGACAGATAACTGATATGCTCGATCAAGGCATTATCAGACCAAGTATATCTCCTTGGTCTAGTCCTATATGGATTGTACCTAAAAAGAAAGACGCGTCGGGAAAAGTAAAATGGCGATTAGTTGTGGATTATAGGAAATTAAACGAGAAAACGGTAGACGATAGATACCCAATTCCAAACGTTAATGAGATATTAGACAAATTAGGAAAATCTCTTTATTTCTCGACTCTAGACTTAGCCTCCGGATTCCACCAAATCGAAGTTAGTCCCAACGACATTCAAAAGACCGCGTTCTCTGTAGACTATGGTCACTACGAGTACATACGTATGCCATTTGGATTAAAAAATGCCCCTAGTACATTCCAACGTGTAATGGATAACGTTCTTAGAAACTGCCTCGGTAAAGGAGTTCTAGTTTATATGGACGATATCATTGTCTATTCCACTTCGTTACAAGAACATATCGAGAAGTTAGAATTAGTTTTCGACAAATTAAAATCAGCCAATTTAAAAATTCAATTAGATAAATCAGAGTTCTTGAAAAAGGAGGTAGCCTTTTTAGGACATATAGTTACACCAGACGGAGTGAAACCCAATCCCGATAAAATCATAGCTATTAAAAGATTCCCCATACCTACAACTCCAAAGCAAATTAAATCTTTTTTAGGACTAATCGGGTACTATAGAAAATTTATAAAAGATTTCGCCCGTATAACAAAACCTTTGACGTCGTGTCTAAGAAAAGACAAGAAAATCACTCTGGACGAAAGTTATATCAATTGTTTCGAGATGTGTAAAAATCTCCTTTGTAATGATCCCATATTACAATACCCAGATTTTAAAAAACCATTTATCTTAACCTCTGACGCTAGTAACGTAGCAATAGGCGCAGTTTTGTCTCAAGGTACAATTGGCAAAGATAGACCCATATGCTATGCGAGTAGAACCTTAACAAAAACGGAACAAAATTACTCTACAATAGAGAAAGAACTCTTAGCAATCGTTTGGGCTACAAAATATTTCCGACCTTATTTATTCGGCAGAAAATTTACTATCGTAACAGACCATAAGCCGTTAACGTGGCTTATGTCGGTAAAAGAACCAAGTTCCAAATTATTACGGTGGCGCTTGAAACTCGAAGAATTCGAATACGAAGTAATTTATAAAAAAGGACAAATAAATACAAACGCAGATGCACTATCAAGGATAGAAATAGAACCGGAACCGTATCAAAATTTTATTGAATATTGTAAAGAAAAATCGGAATCTTATAAAATCGAAGAAGTTCAGAATTCTATTTGGGAATCGGATGATAACATCGCTCATTGTGTGTCACAGGATCTAGGAATGTCCAAAGGAATCGCATTGGAAGTAAAAAACGCGATAAATAACTATAATACTCTTAAATCAACGCAAATTAAAATCGGAGATATCTTAGAATCAAATTATCGCGATAAAACAATATTTCACTTGGTAACAAAAGATAAATATTGGAATAAACCCACATCGTATGAAATTCTCTTAAATTGTATTATAAAATTACGTAATTTATTGCAAATAAAAAACATTCAATCGATTTCAATGCCAAAATTAGGGTGCGGGTTAGACAAATTAAATTGGGAAAAGGTTAAAAAGCTTATAGAATTTGTATTTAGGGATTCGACAATCAAGGTACGTATCTATCATAATAATAATAATAATCTAGAATTACATGTGACGGAAACGAATATAGAGGGAAACGATAACGTAATCAATAGAACAAATTCAAGCGAATCTCTGATTGTTCATACCGATGACGAC
>JACZEN010000025.1:0-22263 GCA_024721215.1 Cheumatopsyche charites
ATGCAATAAGACCTCTTTTCGTATCTTCTTGATATTTCGGAAAAAAATCTGTGTATAAATATATTCATACAATTCTGACCCTTAACGCTGATTATCGATAGGTAGCATTTTCCAATATCAAGTCAACGTCGGGCGCGGCGCTCGCTTTGTTTACATTTTCAAATATAATAATTAATTTTTGAAAACAATTAATTTTCGGCCATTTTGTTTTCGTCGCGTCTCGAAGCACGAATCGGATCGGATCGACCGGAAATTCGTTTCTGACCCTTCAATGACCGAACAATTAACACGTTTGGAACCGATATATTTTTATTTATTTTTTTTTTAATTATATTACGAAATTTGAATGGCATTTTTTTTATAATGACTAACGAAACTTTAAATTGATCATATAAATTATATGGTTTGTTTATAATAACCGAAATATAAATATGTATTATTTAGTTTCGCAGCTCAATGAATACTGTTCCAGAGGTTTATTTGATTTTTACTTTTTGAGTTCATTTTAATTTTGTTTTTTATAATAATCAATTTTTCGGAATCAATTATTTTCGGTCTTTTTTTTATCGCATCTGTGAATATTTAAATTGACCGGAAATTCGTTCTTACACATTAAAAACTGGACAATATTTTAACTCATTCAGACTTAATTTTTTTTTTCAATATTTTTCATGTATGTAAATTATGATTACAAACAAAGCCTGAAAGTTAAAGTCGAAAATTTTCGCGGCAAACGGATCAGTTGTTTAAGAATTCTTTTTAATGATGTATGAAATCAGTACTTAACTAAAGGGTTTTCCAACTAGAGCGGGTAGATGTTGACAAGCTGTGGCGGCTATGTTTTTTTGATTACATTCATCAAATGTATTTTATATTATTCCGTTACTGATCTCAACTTATTATGCAAAGTTACAGAATTCAGCAATTTGTCTAAGTGGTAGAAATTAATCATCAAAATTTGAGTTCGTTCCCGACATCGTCATACGTGCCGCGTCCATACTATGGTAGACGCAGTTTCAGGGTATTTTCGAATGAATGGATGTTTCAATTTGCAAATTTGGCATATTTATGGACACATTAGATTCTCTAGGTGATAATGCATCAAAAAATATACTGCCAAGATGGATATTTTGCAAAAAATAATTTAGGGTACGGCTGTCTTTCGTGGAGATGACGCGAATCAGTCACAAAGATCGTTTGATTTGACCCCACTAGACGTTTTTTTGTAAAATTTTCTGAAGTGAAAAGTTGATGCCAATAAGCTGCAATCAATTGATGCCAGTAAAGTTTGCAAAACTTAAGGTATCGCTTAAATGCAGCTGGATATACGCAGAAAAGTCGGGCGAAATGAACTTCAATTTTGGTGATGAATTTCCACCACTTAAACATATTGCTGAATTCTGTATCTTTGCATAACAATTTGAGACTATTAAGGAAATAATATAAAATACATTTGATGAATGTAACTAAAAAAATATAGCCGCCACAGTCTGTCAACATCTACCCGCTCTAGCTGGAAAACCCGTTAGATGGCAATAAACGCATCCGCGGCAATACGAAATTTGATTAATTCCGAACAATTTTGATACACATGCGCCTACTGCTAGTGATTAATAATTAATCAAAAAAAAAATCATCGAGACGTCGAAGCCTTCCGCTCGTCCCAAGGCCGTCCACCGAACCGGAAACGAATCGAACGGCGGACAGAGGGCGCGGGCGGAAGCGGGGGTCCCGAAATTCCCGCCGGGGAGGGGAGACTTGGACCGGAAGTGGGCCGGCGATCTGTGCGAGCGCAGGTGGAGAGTGCGGGTCCCCGCCGCCGCCTAAATAATGAATGTCGACTGGGGCCCCCGGCGCGGGGGGCGCGGGGCGTGCGCGCGCAGCCCCGGCGCACAGAATCAGTAAGACCCGTCCTGGCGTTCCAGCCGAAGCGCTAAGAGCGTTCCGCTCACGTTTCACAGCCGATGTTGGGCGTCGAAGTTGATGCAGTTTTTAATAGATTTTAAGTAACTAAATAATTTTTTTTTTCATATCATTTTGTTAAGTAGATCTTCAGGTAAAATATGACAAAAAAAACCAATCGATTACGTGTATATTTACTGTTATAAGTCTGATCGAAAATTCGCAATTTTTCATAAAACTTTTATAACTTTCACTGTTCAGAAAAAAACTTGTATTTTTATCCGTGCCTAATGATTTTTTTTTTATATCATGGAAAATTTAATTAAGTATAATATAAAATAATTTAAACGTATTTTTTATATGCGATTATGGAGAAATATTTTTTTTAATCAGCTCATCCTTCGCGTTTGTCACAGAACTGAAATTTCGTAGGCCAATAAAAAACTTGTATTTTTATCCTTGCCTAGTGATTTTTTTTTTATTTCATGGGAAATTTAATTAAGTATAATATAAAATAATTTAAACGTATTTTTTATATGCGATTATGGAGAAATATTTTTTTTAATCCACTCATCCTTCGCGTTTCTCACAGAACTGAAATTTCGTAGGCCAATAAAAAACTTGTATTTTTATCCTTGCCTAGTGATTTTTTTTTTATTTCATGGGAAATTTAATTAAGTATAATATAAAATAATTTAAACGTATTTTTTATATGCGATTATGGAGAAATATTTTTTTTAATCCACTCATCCTTCGCGTTTCTCACAGAACTGAAATTTCGTAGGCCAATAAAAAACTTGTATTTGTACCCGTGTCCTACGATTTTTTTATTAATCACAGGAAATTTAATCTAATTTAATATGAAATCATTCAAACTTCTTTTTGACGGTATAATTTTTTTAATCCGCTATTGTTTCGCGATTTCGATGAACGGGTATTGCTAATGTACTCGAATATTTTTGGGTGTGAATTAAAAGAATTATCGAAACTATTAAATCATTATAACGTATGATCATTCAGATGAGATAAAAATTCAGGTTTTTTTCAACAGTTGCAGGTAAAATCATTTATTCATGCATAGGAGAAACGCGAAAACTTTTTATCGATTGTATTTTTATATTCTCAGCTTTTTATATATGAATAAATTCAAACCACAAACCATAGGTATCATACGAGTATTGTATTAATTTTTCTGCATCGTGTTTTTTTTCATATATTAACAATACGGTATGTATAATATATGCAAGCTAAATGTTCACAAAAATCAGTTTACGATTACATTCAATCTTCTTTCAGGTAAATATGCAATTGAGTTAAAAAGCGCTCTACTCTTTGTCGACCTTCAATCATATCAATCTATTTTTTTTAGATAAAAATATAGGTTTTTTTCAGTTGCAGGTAAAATAATTTATTTTTTCAAAGGAAAAATGCGAAGACTTTTTATCGAGTATAAAAATGTCCATTTCAACAGATTACAGAAGAAGAAGTTCAGATATTAAATAGACATTTTTTCACATTGATAATGAAACCATTTCGATGTACTTTCAAACTTTTTCAGTCTTTCATGTTTCATAACCAATAGAGATCATCGGTTTTCTTTTGATCGAGATCGAGATGAAATTAATAGTACTTATCATCACATTTTACATGTTGCATCATCGTGTTTTATGTATTTTCGAGTAAAACATTATAAAAGAAAACAATCACATGTATAATATGCTTATTTATATCTATTTAAAAGACATAATGAAATCGTGTTTTCTAAAGTGACCTTTCGGCTTTATAAACAATAAAATAAATATATTGCGTTGCATTAGTTTTTCAGCGACATCACAATATTCTTCCATATATTGATAATATATGTATTTCGTATACAAATTCCTCTTATTCACATAATTGATTTCTCAAAATTTTTCATAGTTCCTTTAGGTAGTCGAACTAAAAAGCTCTCTGGTTTTTATACGTATAGCAATTCGTCCGGACGGATTACTTTCAAAGGGTTAAAAGCGGAAATTCCAAAAACTAAATCGATGCTTTTTTCACTTTCTCATGGAGGATTATTGCGAAATATTTTTTTTACTCCGTTCATCCTTCGCGTTTCTCACAGAACTGAAATTTCGTAGGCCAATAAAAAACTTGTATTTGTACCCGTGTCCTACGATTTTTTTATTAATCATAGGAAATTTAATCTATTTTAATATGAAATCTTTCAAACTTCTTTTTTAGTTAGCTTTTGGACGGTATAATTTTTTTAATCCGCTATTGTATCGCGTTTTCGATGAACGGGTATTGCTAATGTACTCGAATATTTTTGGGTGTGAATTAAAAGAATTATCGAAACTATTAAATCATTATAACGTATGATCATTCAGATGAGATAAAAATGTAGGTTTTTTTCAACAGTTGCAGGTAAAATCATTTATTTATGCGTAGGAGAAACGCGAAGACTTTTTATCGATTGTATTTTTATATTCTCAGCTATTTATATATTATATGAATAAATTCAAACCACAAACCATAGGTATCATATTGTATTAATTTTTCTGCATCGTGTTTTTTTCATATATTAACAATACGGTATGTACAATATATGCAAGCTAAATGTTCACAAAAATCAGTTTACGATTACATTCAGGTAAATATGCAATTGTATTTAAAAGCCCTCTACTCTTTGTCGACCTTCAATCATGTCAATCTATTTTTTTTAGATAAAAATATAGGTTTTTTTTCAGTTGCAGGTAAGATAATTTATTTTTGCAAAGGAAAAATGCGAAGACTTTTTATCGAGTGTAAAAATGTCCATTTCAACAGATTACAGAAGAAGAAGTTCAGATATTAAATAGACATTTTTTCACATTGATAATGAAACCATCTCGATGTACTTTCAAACTTTTTCAGTCTTTCATGTTTCATAACCAATAGAGATCATCGGTTTTTTTTTAATCGAGATCGAGATGAAAAAAATAGTACTTATCATCACATTTATCATGTTGCATCATCGTGTTTTATGTATTTTCGAGTAAAACATTATAAAAGAAAGCAATCACATATGTAATATGTGTATATTTATATCTATTTAAAAGACACAATGAAATCGTGTTTTCTAAAAGTGACCTTTCGGCTTTATAAACAATAAAATAAATATATTGCGTTGCATTAGTTTTTCAGCAACATCACGATATTCTTCCATATATTGATAATATATGTATTTCGTATACAAATGCCTCTTATTCACATAATTGATTTCTTAAAATTTTTCATAGTTCCTCAAGGTAGTCGAATATGGGTCTCTAGTCCCGATCTTTGATCAAAGTGTTTAATATACATAACATACTATGATTGCTTCATTTTAAATTGTTAAATTAAATAATTATTATAATTTAAATTCATTCAAATTCCTATTTTTATGTGTTTTTTTATCAATTTAATATTATAATGAAATAAAAGGCTGAATATTTTTTGTCGTATACGTATATTTTATGCTTTTGTGACAAGCCTTCAAAAATAAAATAATATATAACAATTTGTATTTACAATATCATTAACGATTGTTATAATTCTCAAAGTAAATTATATCAAAAATATTATATGACATCTGAATAGCACGTAGAGTACAAGTGACTTTTTTTATCGAAATTTAGTTACGTTCATAAAATGGTTCTATATATGGTACAGAACCTTTTCCTTTATGTACTTCTACCCTTTGTGCTTTTCAGTCCTCATATGTTCTTTATTATACATATTTTTCTTCGCAATTATTATAATAAATTAAAACTCGGAATAAATGTATAATACATCAATTAATTTTATATTTTGTATACATTTTTTTTTCAATTAATATATTACAGTTATATTTGATATCAAAGCTTAGTTTCTACTCTACATATTGTGTAATGTTATATTATATATTTATACAATATCGCTTATAATTATCATATTATATTTGTTTTAATTATAATCTTCTGTGACTTGGAATTGTTTGAGAACTTTGATTTGGACTCAAAACCGATTGTGAACTGTCGTATTATATTTCCTGGACCCTTTTTAATGCGATTTTTTCGATGCTGTGCATGATATGCTACGTCAATGATCTTCTGAGAACTGTCGAAAGAAATAAATTCTTAAAATTGTAAAACGTACTTTTTATAAGATAAATTAATTCAAAAACTTCCCTGATTCAGACTAAATAATTAAAAAAGTGGGTATGACCTCTTGAGAACTGTCAAAAGAAATAAATTCTTAAAATTGTAAAACGTACATATTATAAGATAAATTGATTCAAAAACTTCCCTGATTCAGACTAAATGATTAAAAAAGTGGGTATGACCTCTTGAGAACTGTCGAAAGAAATAAATTCTTAAAATTGTGAAACGTACATATTATAAGATAAATTGATTCAAAAACTTCCCTGATTCAGACTGAATAATTAAAAAAGTGGGTATGACCTCTTGAGAACTGTCGAAAGAAATAAATTCTTAAAATTGTGAAACGTACATATTATAAGATAAATTGATTCAAAAACTTCCCTGATTCAGACTGAATAATTAAAAAAGTGGGTATGACCTCTTGAGAACTGTCGAAAGAAATAAATTCTTAAAATTGTGAAACGTACATATTATAAGATAAATTGATTCAAAAACTTCCCTGATTCAGACTAAATGATTAAAAAAGTGGGTATGACCTCTTGAGAACTGTCGAAAGAAATAAATTCTTAAAATTGTGAAACGTACATATTATAAGATAAATTGATTCAAAAACTTCCCTGATTCAGACTAAATGATTAAAAAAGTGGGTATGACCTCTTGAGAACTGTCGAAAGAAATAAATTCTTAAAATTGTAAAACGTACATATTATAAGATAAATTGATTCAAAAACTTCCCTGATTCAGACTGAATAATTAAAAAAGTGGGTATGACCTCTTGAGAACTGTCGAAAGAAATAAATTCTTAAAATTTTGAAACGTACATATTATAAGATAAATTGATTCAAAAACTTCCCTGATTCAGACTGAATAATTAAAAAAGTGGGTATGACCTCTTGAGAACTGTCGAAAGAAATAAATTCTTAAAATTGTGAAACGTACATATTATAAGATAAATTGATTCAAAAACTTCCCTGATTCAGACTAAATGATTAAAAAAGTGGGTATGACCTCTTGAGAACTGTCGAAAGAAATAAATTCTTAAAATTGTGAAACGTACATATTATAAGATAAATTGATTCAAAAACTTCCCTGATGCACAAAAATAATCATAAGTTTTCACTGAGAAAGATGAGCTATTAAGAAGTCTTCAGATAACATATACACATTCACACATACATACATTTACACATGCGCGTACACACGCATACATACATGCAAATACACACCCTGGCATTCGCAAACACACACACACACACACACACACACATGTTCACATAAGCGTTCACACGAAAGTACAACTTCAAAAATAAATGCAATATTAGCAAGTAATATGTGAGAAAAGTCATTGCGACACATACCCTTCCTATGATCAGATATAAAACTGCTATCCCAAAAAATGCTTTCCCAAAAATTAACGATCACGAATTGACCACTCCTTTCTGAAACTGGCGAATAGCCAAAATGAAACCATTATTCACTCTAATGATAAGCGACCATAGTAAACTAACACTAGAACTTTAGTTCATAGTAAAGATTCGATCCAATCATTCCAAGGAAATACAAACAAAATCACACATGCAAAAGATGCCTGTAATTGACATCAATCATGCCATTACAATAAGCACGGAAAAGCAGAAATGCTGATATTATAGTACATGAGACTTAATCCTCGTCCATCATATATGCTTTTACCATAAATATTAGCTTCTAATCTGTAAAAAAAAAAGCGAAACAAAATCATCAAATAAGAGAGCTCTTACAATAATAAACAAATGTTTGCTTTTCAACGGTGTTAGAAATTTGTAGAAAAATCAAAAATATCCTTCATATTTTAACGGAGTCAATTCTGAAAAAAACGGTAAATATCATATCTGAGATGCTAATATCTATCATCGCAATCCTGCAACATTAGTCATGATAATACGCCAAATCGATATCGATCTAGTTGTGAACAGATTAAATACATACTCATATGGTCTAATCTTTTGATATTGCACAAGCACAATTTGTAAAATCAATTCATATAAATAAATAAATAACAAAATAAATAAATAAATAACAAAATAAATAAATAAATAACAAAATAAATAAATAACAAAATAAATAACAAAATAAATAAAAAAATAAATAAATAACAAAATAAATAAATAAATAACAAAATAAATAAATAAATAACAAAATAAATAAAAAAATAAATAAATAACAAAATAAATAAATAAATAAATTTGTGATTATTAATCATCTGAAGATGAGTCGTCTGATGATTCTTGTATTGTATTTGTGGGTGGTTCTGGAATTTTCAAAAGTTTAATAACTTCCTTTGGCAAACTTTTGGTTTTTCGATTGGAGAGGGGTCTGATGTTAGATATCATTAAATCTGAAGATACCAGCAATGAGTGAAACATATCTTCCACATTTTCCTTCCGACCGGTTTTCCTTGAGTGATTTAATCGATAGTTTCGACAATCTCTGTGTCGTGCTTCAAGTGCTTCTTCACTCAATTGACCGATCGGAAGGATAAGGGAGTCCATAACATCAGACCCATGAATCAGGAGTTTGTGCAGACTTGCGGGCATTTTATACCACGGGTATAAGGTAACATACAGCTTTGCTGTTTCTATTGAATATTCCCTAAATGCTTCAGTATTAATTTCGAAATTGCAACTAAGGGTTTTTAAAATTATTGAAAATCTTACTATAAGATTTTCGTCGACGCCAGTAATCTCTGCAGCAATTTTTGTATTTTGAAAAAAGCGTCTCGCTGTATTACCGTCATTGGTATTTCCGCTGCCTTGCTTAACTACGTCCACAAGAAGTCCCGTGCGTCGACGAAAATCTTCAATAATTTTTCGCTTCTTCTCAGCAACTGCAGCTTTATCACAAGTCTGCACTCTCCAGGTTCTGCTCTCCAATCTGTACGCAATGTGCAATATGCACTCAAATAATCTAATATGTGCGTGCAATATAGATAGACCATACGAGTATGCATTCATGTTACAAGATCTTTTCACAACTGCGTCGATATCATTCATCTGATTTGGCGTAGCATGACAAATGTAACACGATTGTGACGATATATTATCAGAAAGGATATTAGCCGCTTTCCCATCAAGCATCGTCTGCATTAATACGTGATGAATATTGATTTTTTTCCCATTTATATTTAACTCTGTTGGTATGAGAGCAGAAATTTGTCTATTAATATATTCACTCTCATATTTGATGACTTCGCGAGTTTCTTTGACAAATTGACAACGAATAGGTAGAGCAAAGCGAGTAGACGATGGACGAGGATTTTGCCATACAATAATATCAGAGGTTCCATTTTTCGCCACGAGTTGTAGTGGCACAACTGATGTCAAAAACATATCGGAATCATTCGCATCAGTGCTGTCAGAAAATTTTTGCTTGTACATGGAATGATTTGAACTTCCATCAAATCCCCACTTCGACTTCAGCTCCAGTGTTAGCGTGCTATAATCATTTATCACACGAGTAATAGTATCATTTTGAACTATCGCTAGTCTCCGAACAGAGTGATCAAGCAAGCTTTGAAGCAGTACTTCACCCTTGGTCTCCGTGATCGTTATATTTTCAGGATAACATTCTTTTTTCGCAAGTAATATCCTCTCGTATGACGGATATATGTCGCAGTTCCTTTTTTTGGCCTCTTTTTTCAATTTTCTGTACTGTGCTATAGTCAATTTTGCATCTATTATCAAAGCTAATGCCTCTTCGGGTGTGTATGGTACTGGCTTTCTATATGTTCCGTTGAATCTTCTCATCTTTCTCAGTGATCGTGGAGAGGCAGTCGCCACTTTCTTCAACACAGTTGCCATATTCCTCTTTCCTTCTTTGTTAAAACTCGTTTGAGCTGCGAAGATGAGTTCATCTGCTGTGTTTTGACACACTAAATTGTTCGTTCGTCTTCTTTTTGCAGTGAGATTCAATGTATTAAAATCTTTGCGAGTTTGAACAGGTGTGACAGATATAGATTCGTTATGGCAACTAATTATTTGATCGGTTGTGACTTCCTAAAATGGTCAGTTAATAATTATGTAAAATGATTAAAAAATTATAAAATAAGTGATCAGTTAAAATATTCATGTATTTATCAGTAAAAAAATATTTTTCGATCAGTAATTTATTTGATAAATGATCAGATAATATGTAATATAAATGGTCAGTCGATAAGTTGGGGTTGAATGGGAGACCTAGTTTCCCTTTCGTTTTTTGATCTCTAATTTAATTTTGAAAAATCGAATGGAGTAAAATTGTTTCAGTACACTCGAAATTTAATTGAGTTTTTGAAAAATGGGGCACTTGAACCTTTTGAAACAGCGTTTTGCGCGTTTCCATAAAATATGGGAACCCGCACAAAACACAGTCATGTATTCCGGGGAGTAATTTTATTCAATTTTCCAAAAAGAAGTTAGAAGCTAAAAATGAAAGGAACACCAAGTCTTTCTGAAGGATATTCTGAAAATTCATGAAAAGAACGCTGCTTGCACAGTGATCACTTCATTTTAAATATTATCATCTCCTTCTGTTTACTGATCATTTAATATATCAACTGATCATATATTTTTACAGATCAAAATTATTATAATATATTACTGACCAAATGAATTTGTTTTACTGATCGAAATGTAATTGTTTAACCGATCGTTTAAATACAGTTCTATCATTATTATTTACTTGAGTACACCGTTGAAGGGGTAATGATGATTTAAATATTTCTCCGCGTAGCCAATTTCCGCATTCATTTAATAGAGTTTGTTTTTTTCGGCCATATTTATGCCAGTATTTCATAAGATTAAGCGTGAATGAAATTATTGTTTTGTTAATGTCTTTTGCATCAGGAATTCGTGACGCAACATAATCGCAAAGATGATTCCTTGAACGAACTGAATTTGCATGATTATGAAGTTTTTTGTCCAATAAAAATTCAAATAATTCCATCCTCGTAATTCTTTGGGTGATATCTGTGAAAAAATATTTTATATAATATAAGTCAAATCTAAAAGATGTTGCTTACACTTATCTTTCGATTTACGCGGGAGATACGTTCCTGGAGAAATTGCGTAAATCGAGACTCCGAGTTCATACAAAAACGGAAGATAGGTTCCAGAAAACCGCGTAAAACGAGGTACGAAAAGATAATTTTAAAAATAAATTTTATAGATTAAATAGCTCGACAAATTTATAACATATTTAAAGTTAAAAGTATCAGATAATTACATAATTGTAATTTTATTATTTCGCCTTCTTACTGCTATATTCTAATTCTAATTTGTTGTGTCTGATACAACACACGCGTCCGTGTGACGCGTGCTACAAAATATGTATGATTTTTCAAAAAAATGTATTTTTTTATTGACCGCGTAAAATGGGTACAGCGTAAATCGAGGGATTGTATTTTTAAAGATTGATGGAACATTAACTATGACAATGATGGAAGTCTATTTCTCTCGCTCAGAGATATTGGAGAATTTCAAAGAACTGTTATAAATAAAATGTAAACGAATAATAGACGAGGTAATAAAAAAAAATTACAACGACACATACATATGTTTGATTCTTTTAATTGGATTTTTTACGAAGTGTGAAAAATTAACTAAAAATATTGCTGACCCACTATTTTTAATTTTCGGAATCACATTATTGTCACAATCGAGGACAGATACAGTTAATCTCAAAATCTTTCGTACAAGAATTGTTTCAAAATTTAATAATGACTTTCATCCACATAAAATTATTTTTCACGTGCGGTTTTTTTGTATTAATCTTGTTAATATTTTCCTCTGATTTGCAAGATAATTCGCAAGATATAAAAAAAAAATAAAAAAAAGAAGACAACTCGTATTTCGATGACATACAATTGTTCGTACAGCGAATAGAATAATGTTGTTAGATGAAGTAAAACTGTAATTTTTAAGATTTTTTTCAATTATTTTAGTGAA
Source organism: Cheumatopsyche charites (assembly GCA_024721215.1). Taxonomy (NCBI): domain Eukaryota; kingdom Metazoa; phylum Arthropoda; class Insecta; order Trichoptera; family Hydropsychidae; genus Cheumatopsyche; species Cheumatopsyche charites. The sequence goes on from JACZEN010000025.1 coordinate 12,011, forward strand.
AATACAATCTATGCGTAATCTTCTCGACTTTTTGAAATCATTTAACGAACTAACAGTGTATAAAAATGAAAATCGAGCGAAGAAAACAACATGACAATACTGTTATCGGATAAGTAGCGATAAAATTCTATAAATCAATAGATTTTTTTACGTAATATCGATTATAAAGAAAGTAAAAGTCATCTTAGAATACTTAAAACTGTTAACAATAATTTAAATTGTGGTTTAAGGTGGAAATATTTGAGTGCATAATTTGAATGGTTCATTTGGTTACAAATACGTTAAAGACTTAAAATAAAATAATCTTAATTTCACTGCGAATATTTTAGCTAAGATTCATAAGATATTCATAGAATTAATACGAAAAAACTGCCCGTGAAAAATAATTTTAAGTGGATGAAAATCACTATTTAATTTTGAAACAATTCTTGTACGAAAAATTGAGACTACATAACTGTACGTAACATACATTTGATATTGATTATTTTTTATAAGATTTGATTATCAATTTTGCTTTCAATAAAAAAAATAATGCTCTTCTCACTGAAATTTGAAGTTTAATTTTGTTTACTCTTCAAATAAATTTTTACACTCAAATAAATTACTACTAATTCAAAATGAAACATAAATCCAATAATATTCAGTGCATCAAATATTTTTTCAAAAACTGTAATTGAAAATTGGAAATAAAAAATATATTATAATAGAAAAGTAATCTTGCGATGAATTGCAATTAAATAAAAAATTCCTAATGAATTTATCAAAATTAGTTGTCTTTTTTATTGTTAACTTTAAAAATTAGATTTTATTTTATGAGTAAATATATTGATATCATATAAATAAACACTTATGATCATAACTGAATCGGGAATCAATTTATTGTTGAAAATAAAAAGTGATAATTATAGTAGAAAATCATACTGAAGATAAAATTCTACGACTTTAAATTATAATTAATTATTCTTTGTTTCCATTTGAGTGTAAGAAAAAAGTTAAAATTTGCCATTCAATGTTATTAAATAAAAATTAAGTAGACGTTCATGTATATAAAAGAAAAACAGATTATTTTTATCCTACCTGATGAGCAATCCGCCATTGTGATATGAAAATTCGGTTGATCCATCCACTAGAACACTTAAAACTGAAAAACAGCAAACGAAAAAGGCAGCGAACGAAAAACGCAGCGAACGAAAAACGCAGCGAACAGTTCCAACTGACTTGTAGCAGCTATGATTAGCAACTGAACAAATTCGATGTACACCGAGATGGTTTCGGAATCGATTTGCTTGTGTATCTGACTTAAAATCCTCCATGAGAAAGTGAAAAAAGCATCGATTTAGTTTTTGGAATTTCCGCTTTTAACCCTTTGAAAGTAATCCGTCCGGACGAATTGCTATACGTATAAAAACCAGAGAGCTTTTTAGTTCGACTACCTAAAGGAACTATGAAAAATTTTGAGAAATCAATTATGTGAATAAGATGCATTTGTATACGAAATACATATATTATCAATATATGGAAGAATATCGTGATGTCGCTGAAAAACTAATGCAACGCAATATATTTATTTTATTGTTTATAAAGCCGAAAGGTCACATTTAGAAAACACGATTTCATTGTGTCTTTTAAATAGATATAAATATACACATATTACATATGTGATTGCTTTCTTTTATAATGTTTTACTCGAAAATACATAAAACACGATGATGCAACATGATAAATGTGATGATAAGTACTATTTTTTTCATCTCGATCTCGATTAAAAAAAAACCGATGATCTCTATTGGTTATGAAACATGAAAGACTGAAAAAGTTTGAAAGTACATCGAGATGGTTTCATTATCAATGTGAAAAAATGTCTATTTAATATCTGAACTTCTTCTTCTGTAATCTGTTGAAATGGACATTTTTACACTCGATAAAAAGTCTTCGCATTTTTCCTTTGCAAAAATAAATTATCTTACCTGCAACTGAAAAAAAACCTATATTTTTATCTAAAAAAAATAGATTGACATGATTGAAGGTCGACAAAGAGTAGAGGGCTTTTAAATACAATTGCATATTTACCTGAATGTAATCGTAAACTGATTTTTGTGAACATTTAGCTTGCATATATTGTACATACCGTATTGTTAATATATGAAAAAAACACGATGCAGAAAAATTAATACAATATGATACCTATGGTTTGTGGTTTGAATTTATTCATATAATATATAAATAGCTGAGAATATAAAAATACAATCGATAAAAAGTCTTCGCGTTTCTCCTACGCATAAATAAATGATTTTACCTGCAACTGTTGAAAAAAACCTACATTTTTATCTCATCTGAATGATCATACGTTATAATGATTTAATAGTTTCGATAATTCTTTTAATTCACACCCAAAAATATTCGAGTACATTAGCAATACCCGTTCATCGAAAACGCGATACAATAGCGGATTAAAAAAATTATACCGTCCAAAAGCTAACTAAAAAAGAAGTTTGAAAGATTTCATATTAAAATAGATTAAATTTCCTATGATTAATAAAAAAATCGTAGGACACGGGTACAAATACAAGTTTTTTATTGGCCTACGAAATTTCAGTTCTGTGAGAAACGCGAAGGATGAACGGAGTAAAAAAAATATTTCGCAATAATCCTCCATGAGAAAGTGAAAAAAGCATCGATTTAGTTTTTGGAATTTCCGCTTTTAACCCTTTGAAAGTAATCCGTCCGGACGAATTGCTATACGTATAAAAACCAGAGAGCTTTTTAGTTCGACTACCTAAAGGAACTATGAAAAATTTTGAGAAATCAATTATGTGAATAAGAGGAATTTGTATACGAAATACATATATTATCAATATATGGAAGAATATTGTGATGTCGCTGAAAAACTAATGCAACGCAATATATTTATTTTATTGTTTATAAAGCCGAAAGGTCACTTTAGAAAACACGATTTCATTATGTCTTTTAAATAGATATAAATAAGCATATTATACATGTGATTGTTTTCTTTTATAATGTTTTACTCGAAAATACATAAAACACGATGATGCAACATGTAAAATGTGATGATAAGTACTATTAATTTCATCTCGATCTCGATCAAAAGAAAACCGATGATCTCTATTGGTTATGAAACATGAAAGACTGAAAAAGTTTGAAAGTACATCGAAATGGTTTCATTATCAATGTGAAAAAATGTCTATTTAATATCTGAACTTCTTCTTCTGTAATCTGTTGAAATGGACATTTTTATACTCGATAAAAAGTCTTCGCATTTTTCCTTTGAAAAAATAAATTATTTTACCTGCAACTGAAAAAAACCTATATTTTTATCTAAAAAAAATAGATTGATATGATTGAAGGTCGACAAAGAGTAGAGCGCTTTTTAACTCAATTGCATATTTACCTGAAAGAAGATTGAATGTAATCGTAAACTGATTTTTGTGAACATTTAGCTTGCATATATTATACATACCGTATTGTTAATATATGAAAAAAAACACGATGCAGAAAAATTAATACAATACTCGTATGATACCTATGGTTTGTGGTTTGAATTTATTCATATATAAAAAGCTGAGAATATAAAAATACAATCGATAAAAAGTTTTCGCGTTTCTCCTATGCATGAATAAATGATTTTACCTGCAACTGTTGAAAAAAACCTGAATTTTTATCTCATCTGAATGATCATACGTTATAATGATTTAATAGTTTCGATAATTCTTTTAATTCACACCCAAAAATATTCGAGTACATTAGCAATACCCGTTCATCGAAATCGCGAAACAATAGCGGATTAAAAAAATTATACCGTCAAAAAGAAGTTTGAATGATTTCATATTAAATTAGATTAAATTTCCTGTGATTAATAAAAAAATCGTAGGACACGGGTACAAATACAAGTTTTTTATTGGCCTACGAAATTTCAGTTCTGTGAGAAACGCGAAGGATGAGTGGATTAAAAAAAATATTTCTCCATAATCGCATATAAAAAATACGTTTAAATTATTTTATATTATACTTAATTAAATTTCCCATGAAATAAAAAAAAAATCACTAGGCAAGGATAAAAATACAAGTTTTTTATTGGCCTACGAAATTTCAGTTCTGTGAGAAACGCGAAGGATGAGTGGATTAAAAAAAATATTTCTCCATAATCGCATATAAAAAATACGTTTAAATTATTTTATATTATACTTAATTAAATTTCCCATGAAATAAAAAAAAAATCACTAGGCAAGGATAAAAATACAAGTTTTTTATTGGCCTACGAAATTTCAGTTCTGTGACAAACGCGAAGGATGAGCTGATTAAAAAAAATATTTCTCCATAATCGCATATAAAAAATACGTTTAAATTATTTTATATTATACTTAATTAAATTTTCCATGATATAAAAAAAAAATCATTAGGCACGGATAAAAATACAAGTTTTTTTCTGAACAGTGAAAGTTATAAAAGTTTTATGAAAAATTGCGAATTTTCGATCAGACTTATAACAGTAAATATACACGTAATCGATTGGTTTTTTTTGTCATATTTTACCTGAAGATCTACTTAACAAAATGATATGAAAAAAAAAATTATTTAGTTACTTAAAATCTATTAAAAACTGCATCAACTTCGACGCCCAACATCGGCTGTGAAACGTGAGCGGAACGCTCTTAGCGCTTCGGCTGGAACGCCAGGACGGGTCTTACTGATTCTGTGCGTCGTTTGCCCGAAGTCGTGTTTAATGTTAAACAAGACGTGCTTCAACCGGTTTGCGGGTGTCGCGAAATTAACGAACGTCTATCGCAAACACAATGGTACAACACATAACTTACACGCGTATGTAAGAAACGAAGCTGCGGGAAATTTTATGCCGTTTCACTTGTGTGAATAATTTCGTATGTGGAGTAATATTGTGTAACGTGCGCTCTGGTTTTGTATTCGGAAGGACGTAGCATAGCTCTAGATGTGTGTTTTCATCATAATTATCATTTGAGGTTTGTGAATTGGTTTATTTTTATGTGTATTCATATGTAGTGTTATGATTTTGATTTTTTTATTTTATTTATTTAGATCTATTTAATAATGAATTAGATTATTTGCGGTGATTTGGTTGACGCTGTATGACAGATTGGACTGTTTTCATAATAGAATATCTTCGATTAAATAAATAAATATATTTATCCGTTCGATCATTATTGATAGGTTGAGAATATACTGAACTTATTTTTAGCTTAGAAATTATTTCATGGAAGTATAGGATATGTGCGTCATTAGTGCACGTCGAATGTGGATATCCAATATGAAACTATCTTTTCGATTTCTTATTTTTGTTCAATATTATTTTTCCTATTCGTATTTCTATCATTCACATGAATAAATGCATTTTTTATAAGCTAAATCAATCTGTTATCATATATTTTTTATGATACATCTAAAATTTATTTATATCTTTCACCATTTTGTCAATTCTCATTTAAATTGACAAGAATCCGCCGGAAATAATTAAAATTGATCACAATGATTCATTATCGTCGACAGACATAAAACTTTAATTATTCAAATCGACGCTTATCTATACAAATTCGATACAAATTAATAATATTTTTTTCAACGTTTGCCACTTCCGTTAATATTATATACGAAACATTACACGTTGACCCGCTTATGAATTATTAATAGTGATTACGCACGTGCAGATTACATACGTAATATCAGATATTATTCGATTTATTGCCGTGTTCGCACCGAAACTAGCACGCCAGTTATACATTACACAGCATAATAAAATTACTAAACGCGAATAAAAATTTAATCAGCTTCGAAAATTTAACGAGAAAATTACGCTCGTCATCTCATTAAAATTTTATATAACGAACTATTATATGACGACTGAAAAGGCCGAGTGAATTCACGGAGATTTCGAGAAAAGTTACACATGTATTAGGAGGAGGTCGAGTTATTTGATGATATATCTCAGCATACTATTCAAATTCGCTTATATCCTTTTGCTAATATACTTGTGCGTACATAGAAGTGATTTCAATATATAACTCAATTTCGGCAAAAATATCACTTGTAACTCTTGTCCTTTCAGTTATCATATAACTAGCAGTAGGCGCATGCGTATCAAAATTGTTTGGAATGAATCAAATTCGTATTGCCACGGATGTGTTTATTGCCATCTATATATGAAATAAAAAAATTAACGAAAAAAATATCCCATTTATACGTTAAAAGTTGCAGTTTCATAATTACAATCGTAGCTCGGAGGTAAGGCAGCGGGTTATTAAACCGAACGTCCGGGTTCTCGAGGCACGGCTGTGGTTGAAAATTTCGAGCATCGTTAGCGCATTTATAATATAGATATTTTAATTTATTAAATACGACACAATATATAAACCATTCAATGAACTATCCATCATGAACAAAATACGTGAAAAAAAACCTAACCCAAAACACCCAACAAATGGGTCAATAACAAAAAACTCGTCTCTGTCCGCGACAGGGTTAAACCGCCCCACGCCGAAATAATCAAGACCGAGGTTCGAATCTACACAAAATTCACACCCTCCCTCGTATAGCACGACATTCTATAACGCGGTCGGGGGCATAATGGGGCCAGTGACAAAACCCATTTTCAGGCCGGTACTTTCACTACGCCGTGTAATTTCTGAGCCGCGCGTTTAGTACATTGACGTGCGTTGACGTTTTGTATGATTGATGCGGTTCGCCTTTTATTTTTTCGCACACGACTTATGTACAGTTGGTGTGTATGTGTGTTCGTGGACTTTTCAGGAAGGCTTATCTGGCTCGTGCATTTTAGTGGAGCGTGAAAAAATAATGATCCGTTGGGTTTGTGAATGAAAATTTTCAATGGTATTGTTAGATTCGTTTTTATAATAAGCCGAAAATGATTTCAATTGACGGTTTTCTTTTCAATTGGTTTTTTACAGGATTTTATCTTTTCGGCGATTTCGTATCCGCGGGCTATTTTTGGTTAGATGTGATCAATTTTATATTAGCTATAAATGGTACAACCCACATAAGGGCAAGGGTGACGGAAATCAATCACTTCGTCGAGTAGAAGTCCGGCCTCTGATAGGTGTCACCCAAATTGTTCGATCTAAATACACATACGATTCAAATGACATCGACAAACCAGAGTTTTGTTTGAGAAATCGTTTTATAAACCATTAAATCAACATTTTTTTTCAAATTAAACGGAATAAATATCCAAATGAATCGACGGAGTCTCTTTATTGATTAATCAATTAAAAATAAACGATACGATCTGCACAAACACACGATCGTATCGGTTGGATTTATCGACAGTTAAAATTTTCGATGCAATAACGAAGCATGTAACAACAATTTTTTCATACGAAGGCGTAAAAAGTGCGAAATAAAATACAGAATATAAAATGTGCTGAGATTTCATCGTTTTCGCCCGGATTCGAATCCGAAAAACGATTTTTGCATTCGCATTGTTTGACTTTTGGATTCGCAGTTCTACAAATGGAGTATGCAAATGGGTTACGAAGGGTAAACCTCCTAGGACTCGAAGGGATATATCCTCCTCCGAAGGAACAACTTTCGCAAACTAAATGTTGTTGTACGTACGATAGTAGGTACCGATGTGCAATTCTCTCATACTGTAATATATAATACGTAGTGTCTTATTCTGCTAGCAAACACAATACGTACCGAGAGGAGTTTGAAAGGAGGAATAGTGGCGTGCTCGAAATTGATTTATGGACTGAGCAAATAGACTAATAATTAATCTGCGTGTTTCGGAATTTTCAAACAATGGGGATAAAGGTGAAATCGCTCTGCGATGTTCCGTGTAACAATATTATTGTTCGTGCGTTTGATGGTTGGTTGTTTAGTTCGAATGCGAGTTTCGGTTTAATTGCAATGTTTGTTAGTAGGGAATGTTTGTGATTTTTGGTAAATATACAAAGTTCTGTCGCTGCTGAAAATTTGCTATTAGTATAGGTGCGAGATTATTAATGAGTGCTTACCTATCTATTGTAATCGTGTGAGCGTTTGATACAAATGTGATTGGTTACCGCTTGTGATGAATAAATAATATCTGATAAACGCTTCTATTTTGAGAAATATATTGTTTGTGAAATATTTAGAACGAAAATCGAAGTGTCTTAGATCGTGGGTATAAAGAAAAATAGATGCATCGAATGCGCGAGAATAAACATTGCTTCTTTGAAAGAGTTCAGTTGTTTATTGTTTGCATATAAAATTGTAGCAGTGGATAGCAGTTTTATTCGTAAGCTAAGATTTTTCTTTAGTAGAAATTTCAAAATATCTGGTCATCGTGCTAGTGACACCAGAGAAGCCAGTGGCATAAACAAGCAAAGTTTATTCAATGAAAACTACCACGGATAACTAACGTCGACTACGAAAAAAAAGAGAGTTTCTGATTTTAAATGGACTAATTGAAGTAAACTTCATCTTACAATGTGAAAAAACTTTTCCTCCAGACTTCAAACCAAGTTCGATTTAATAAGAAAACAAAAACTCGAATAACTTTTGAAATAAATAAAACAACTGAATTTCAAGATTTTTTTTTTCCAAAAATGCTTACAATTAGTTTTTGTTCGTATGAATGTATTGATTTATAAAATTTTGCTTATCTCATAATTATAGATTCATAAATTATTAATTAATTTGATAAGCTTGACATTAACCTGTATTTAACGCACAATTAGAATTTTTCATCATTCGATTCTCGCGATAGGATTGTACTAAAACACTTCGCTAACAAAAAATGAATACTTTAAATAAAGGGAGAAAACACAAAAGGAGTCACGCGAGATATTTTCCGGCTGAAAAAAAGGGGTAAAAACTTTCATTCCTATAATGTTAGTATTTTAAGAAGAAAAATAGCTGCAATTGCGTTTTATGCGAGGATTTTTGTTTTAGTAAAAAGGCTTTGCTACGCGGTCGAGCAAAATAATACAGCCTGTCCATTTCGCCCCAAGATGACTATTTTATTGTTTTTATTATATTACGAAAAACCCAACCCACCTTTTCCGAAAGACATGTATACATTTAGGAGGTAAGCGAATGCCGAAAACTGTGGAAAAACTGTTACGCGCTTTCGAGTTCCTTGTATAATAACCGCTCGTGAAAATACACAATAAAAGGCGAACGAAGGTACAAAAAGGGTAAAACATTTTATCTCGTCTTCGAAGGATCGGTTTCGCTTTTGCAGGCTGTGAACCAAAGTTCGATTTTTTTTCCATACAAAGGTACTCTTATGTGCCGAATGCGAGAACACATTGTAAACCTCGAGGGTGGGTTATTTTTTCTACTTCGCCTTAGAATTGTAATAATACAGAGTAGATTTTATAGAGAGAATCATGAATATATTTTTATACGAGTTGAATACTTTTGAAATTGTGAATATTATTCTTGAATAATTATGATAACCTTTCGTTTCATTATTAATATAATATTTAAAAATAATAATTCAGAAATCATATTGAATTTTCTGGTCCATTTACACATAACTTAATACGACTTAACGTACGCTTTTTTCGAGCGATAAATTCGAGCATCTTTGCGTGCGCCGTATCGCTTTGCATTGTTAGGCGAAAGGAACCGTTTCGCTTTCACCTTAGTAATTTATTACTCGTATTTTGTTTTATGAATTATGTATGAAACGGCAGCGTAAGGTCGAACAAGTGAACCAGAAGAAAAAAGCACCCGGTACAAGACTAACAAGCGGGTCTTGAAACGTTTCCTAGTATCGAGTCTGAAAGTCGAGCCGCTCATAAATTGCTCCGGTCGCAGATTTCAGTAATAAATTATTTATTTTAGAAAGAACCGAGTATTTGGAGAGAAAAAGTAGTTTAATTGAGTCGGCAAAGTAATGCGGGGTTGAATTTTTTATGAGAAATTTGTAACGAATGAGAATGTGTTCATTTAGTGATGCTTTGTTTTCCTATCGGTTGTCTTGAAAATAATGTGATTTATATCAGTGCAAATCACTGTGAGAATTTTAATGAATCTGGTCAAAATGATTGCCTTCTCGTTTGTATTTTTTTCCCCACGAAAAAGCAGCAAAATAAACAAAATTAACGCGGCGAGCCGACGACGTATAAAAATAATTAATTTACGGTCCGACAATTAAGTAATGAACAACGTGCGATAGCGCTTTATGGCAATAAAAAATATATATTATCGCAAAAGTGAAATATTACACCGTAATTTACCATTTAATTCAACAAAAC